>WHYT01012695.1:116489-212342 GCA_009806455.1 Tetrax tetrax | reverse complement strand
GGCTGAGGGGGCTCCCCCGGGCGCCGGCTGCAGGGCGCGGGGTGGGGAGGGTCGAGTGAAGAGGAGCGGAGAGAGTTACCACGTAGCAGCGGGCCCTCTTTCCTTCTCCCCCTCCCCTGCAGCGGGGCAGCTGTGTGGAGGGTCTCAGCGGTCCGTGGGTGAATGTCATGGTAATTCCCTGAAAAGCCTTTGCTTAAAAATGGTAGAGGGTGTAGTGTGGACTCAACCCTCTGGAAAGTTGCATCAGCAGCAATAGATTATCCAGTGACAGAGGGAGAGGGGGTGGTTTCTGCCAAATTGTACGCAGCTGACTTTCAACTTAAGAGTTATGTATTGTGGAATCTTTTTCTTGTCTTCGTTTCCTTCATAGTTTTCTTCATTATTTTCTGTATTGCTTCTTTAACAGTTTTCTACAGGTAAACAAATTTGCAGTTTTGGTTGTTTGTTTGTTTTTTTTTTCTCATGGAAATAGAGATTGTAGATTATGCTGCGAATAAATTTGCTCATCTGTCTTGAGCCCTTGGCTCAGAAAGCGGCTTTCACTAGAACTGCTGCAGTATCCAATCCTCCCACAGAGGGTGCGGAGTACGGGGTTTAGGGTTTGAGAAGAGCATAACTGAACTCCATACTATTAATCTGTTTTCCCCTCTTGCAAATGCAGTCCTCCTGCATGGACCGATGTGTCACCTCAGCTGTTTCCCTTTGATTGTGGCTGATGCCACAAATGAAGCTCTTGGGCTTGCTGAAGCAAAAAGGTGGCCAGCTCTCCATGGCTGTTATAAGGCATATCATAAGTGTCTATTTGAAGGCATATACAGGTTGTCAGATAAATAATGTTACTGACAGAAAAGGATTTTTATTTAGCAATTTAACAAGCACTTTCTAATAGTCTGTGTGTTCCCTTTAACTTTTTTACCTCCTCTGGCATGAATATGTTTGCAAGTGAAACATGGTGGTTAAAACTAAACAATCTCTAACATCAAAAGTAGCATAGTTGTTTCTGGTTGACCTCTTGGTCACCAGCTGTTACAGTTGACAGGCCATGCGGATGCCCTGTCAGCAAGGTTTGTTTCTTGTTCCTGCAACTGTGGTTTCTTGGCAGATCCTGGGGCGCATCCGTACAGCATTTGTTTTGGAAGCTTTTATATTGGGGCTCCCTTTCCTCCTGCTGCCTTTAGGAGGAGCTAAGAATGTTCTAGCTCTCGCACAAGAACTTACTGAAATTGGAAGCTGCAGGCCCAGTGGTTAGGATCTAGTTCAGCTTTGTTGGTATGCGAGAGCTGTGGGAGAAGAAAGAAAAATAGAAGGCTGAAGCAGCAGATTACCTGCCTAGGACTCCTGAGAGTGACCTGTATTTTTTTTCAGTTGTTTCAAAGTTTTGCTTCATTTATTTTTTAACTTTTAATAACATAGAAAAGACTCATCTTCAAAAAGTGTGGGACTTCATTTGGTGAAACTAGGCCTTGTCCTGTTGGGTCAGTTTCAAATATCTGTTTCCATTACCTGTTTTTCTTTATATTTTCCACCATACCTTGATTGTTTTATTTGCACAAGTCAAGTGAAAGAACACAGACTAGAGGGGTAGTGGGGAGGATTTGGATGCTTGATTAGAAACAGTACATGTGCAAACATTAAATGTTCTGTAAAAGGTTGGGAGTTCCATCCAACTCCTACAAATCATTCTGAAATTTGGAAATGTAACTGTTGAAATAATAACTTAAGACATTGTCTTTGCAACAGGCGTATGATTTAATTATGCTATCTTATGAAAAGCCTTCAGCTACTAGATACAATAAAATTATATTGGTGACTGTACTTCTGTTGATCTCGCTTATCAAGTGTCAGCTTATTGCAGTGTGGAGCGGCTGATGTGTGCATGTTGCATTAGTGACTTCAGGTAGTGAAAATTCCCTAAATTTATTTGTGGATTTTTTTCTTTTGTTAGGTATTATTAGAAGCACAGAAAGAACTGGTGGACTACAAAGGACTTGGAATAAGTGTTCTTGGTAAGACTTTGAAAATTCTATATTTTTCAGAATGTAGATGACTGTAAAATGATACATAGCCAGATGTTTAGTGATCCAAAACAAAGGACTAGAGACAAAGATAACCAATAATGTGTAAAACATGAGTACTTTTGGATCTTTGGGTTTGGATATGTGTGTATGCATGCTTGTGTATGTATATATAGTCAATATATAAGAAATGATTTTTTATGTATCTGTAGAATACTGTGTATATATACGTACTGTACACAGATATATACATGCTAGACATGTGTATGTATATAGATACCACATATAATATCTTATATACTATGTGGCAAAACGCCGTATTTGATGTATAGCATCCTTCCCATGGCAGCACAGGCAGTGCTGTCCTGTCGTAAGGAGGAGGTGTATTCTGTGCCATATGGGTAGCAGACTGTATTTCCAGCCCCCGTTGCACAAAAATTTTATGCAAGATGATGATCTGCATTTCACTAGTCCTGTGAAACTGGTTGCAGAATGTAGAATATCCTCCGGTCTCTACAAGATTTGGGTTAATATTTAAATTGTACACTCTTACAGATGGAAGAAAGATTATGAATTTAATAAAAGGAATTAGTATTAAGTGTCCTTAATGTTTAATTAGCATTACTGCATGAAGAAGCTTTGTTAAAAAATAATGGAAGAAAACAAACCCCTGTACCTTACTCTGTACCTCCTATAGCATTTTTAGCAGAGATTCTTAGAGTGAGGAAAACTTATACCTTTTGAGGGAGTATTTTTTTTTCACAAAAATGTAGTTGTTCCTGGGTGTGGTAAGGTCATATGGATGCAAAATGTGAATGGACTGGGTTTGCCTGGATCTGGACAAGACTGAAGGTATAGGTCTTGTGTAAGTATTTAGGAAGACTCAGCAAAAAAAAAAAAGTTAGAACTGGGAATGGGAGCCTTCAGGCATTTTGGGTCTGTAGTGTAAAATGTTTAATGCTTAATGCAATTTTAAAATTGTGTTCATGTATTACCATTTTGTTTCATGTTATTTGTTCTTTCCTTTCCACCAAAGAAATGAGCCATCGAACCTCAGATTTTGCAAAAATCTTAAATACAGCTGAAAATCTCTTGCGTGAATTGCTGTAAGTGAATTACTTCCTGCTTTACACTTCTGCTAATTGTACAGATAATGACTAATGTGGAGACCTTTCCTTGAAAGCACCTTTTCGTGTTATGGTGTGGTTTGGTTTTTTTAGACACTGTGTCTGATAGAGTAGTAATCTTGGAGATGTCTTCTGTTTTGTCACATTCAAATAAATCAGAATCAGACAAAGGCTTTTATTAGCTTAAGATACTTTTTATCTATCTTCTATACACTGACTTTCTTATGAAATTTTAATTTGTCACCTTCATAAAATTCATGAAGGGCAGCAACTTTCTTCAAGAAATAAGAAGAAACAATAGAGATTAGTGGTGTAGAGGTGATCTGTACATTACTCATAAGTCTCATTTTACTAATATAAGCTCTATGGATGTGTGTTAGAATTGCTGATCAGGAGCCCTTTCCCTGTTTGTAGCATGGCACATTTTAAAATGTTTCAAATAAATATATTGTGTATTAGAATTAATGTTCTCATAGTATTTAATAATTGTGGTAATGTCATGTAGAAGCTTGACTCTTAGTAATAGCCAAAATTCTTGACAGAGGGGTTTTAATAAATAATTTGAATAAGTAATTTTTGTGTCTGTATGAACAATTCCCTATGGCACTTGCTCTGCATGTACAATTTACTGTACCATTGCACTTGAAAATTGAAGGGTCTCAAAGCTGAATTCTACTGTTAGCACTTTGGAGTGTAGTTCATAGCCCAACAGAAAAGCCACGAAAGATGGCAATAGGCAAAATCACAAGTGAGCATTGCTTCTGCTGGAATATCTTTTGAGTTTGTGTGCACTGTGATAGTGTTGCTATTCAGGAGTGAATTTGTTTAATGCTGTTCAAGGGGGGCTGGGGGAGGAAGCTTGTTTTCAGCAAATTTTTATCTGTAAAATGTATAGCATTACTCAAGACCAGTACTGAGGTAAGTTTATGGGACTTAGTCTAACCTCTCGGCGAAGAGTCTTCTAAAATGACTGTTCTTCAGTTGCTGTTAAATGCATGATATCAAGTAGTATGCATCTGGTTCTTCTGGGAATAATATAAATGGTTGTATCTTGCATGCAGAAATATTCCAGAAAACTACAAGGTTATTTTCCTCCAAGGAGGTGGATCTGGTCAGTTCAGTGCAGTCCCACTTAATCTTATTGGTTTAAAGGAGGGAAGACATGCAGATTATGTCGTTACTGGAGCCTGGTCAGCAAAAGCAGCTAAAGAAGCAGAGAAGTATGCCAAAGTGAATATCGTTCATCCAAAACTAGGCACCTATACAAGTAAGTTGATGATTACACCCATCCATGTGAATATTTAGCTCTGATTCATTCTATAAATTGATCCAGATCAGCTATTGGGTTATTGAATGTTAACTAGTTACAGAGTTGACTGCTCAGCACTGAAAAGATTGTGTACCACATCTCTCCATGTTCATCAGTGAGAGATCAGTTAATGGCTTAACAGTCTGCACCAGAAAATAACTGTGTGACTAGACTGAGCAGACCCCACAAAATAAGTGGCAAAAAGCAAATGTGTACCTGTGTATTGATAGGGAAATGGTCAAGGCTGTCTTATTTTTCTTGTTGTTACTTAACTGAGTTCTTAAGCTATTTGAAGGGATATTATAAAATATTTCAGTTTCAGGCATGTTCAATAATGACTCTTCTCTGAAATTTAGAAGTATATCTGGGTTCTTAACCTTGTTGGCCCAGGAGATGGAAGACCTGCATTCTGTTACCTTCTTTCAGGGGTTCCCAAATACTTATCTTCCCCATTCATGTGTCATAACAGGCAATTGGCCCTGAAATAAAGGAGGTGTTCTCAGTTCCTCCTCTTGAAGCTTGTAACTGGACATAACATAATCTGAATGACCACAGTGTAGAATAAAGAAAAATGTTGACTGTAATTAAGGTATTGGGAATTTTTGAGTCTGTTTCAAGAACATTTCAAGTGTGTAATTTGTCACTGGATATACATAAAGAGTTATTGGAGCATGGACACCTGAGTGCTGGCTTCTATTCCTGCTAGTCATGCTCACTTTTCTTCCCTCTGGTCCAAACTATAGCATTTGAACTGAGTGGCCACAGGAGAGAAAAGGAATATCCCCATACAAGTTAGTGTATTAGCTGGAGATTAGGGCACTAACTTGGAAGATAAGTTTATATCCTGTGAGGCATAGCAAGGAATTGAATTTACAACTTCCCAGTCTAGGGGAGTGTAATCTCTGTTTGGCTGCTGTAGACAAGGGGAGAGACAGTAAATAATGGTGGAGGCACTAGCAGCATGTCTGCCCCCTTGTGTTTTGCAGGAGAGAAGAAAGGAAGAGCAATCACTACTTGTTCTATGCAGAACCTGTTCTGTGCTGTCAGGGCTTGCCTGTGTATTGCCTGTTGACAGAGGAAGTCTTAGTTTTGTAAATCAATTGCAAAGCTTACATGGTAGGTAGGTAGGTCGGTAGGCAACTTTGTGTTCAGCTTGGGCAAGACTGAAATGCGTCTGGGGATGTACAGAAACACAGCTTTAGAGAACTTTGCCAGTGAGAGTTTGGATACTTCAGTGGTTCCAAAGACATCAGGAGGATTCTTGGACCCAGTGCCTGAATTCCTCTGAAATGCTATTTTGGACCCCTAGGGCAGTAATTTGTAGTCTGGGATTGCAAATCTGATGAACACTCCTTGAGGAATAAGGGCTGGAAACCAGAAGGGTGTTTGCAAGCTTAGTGGTGGCTCACCACAGAGTTTTTGGGAATGCACGGATGTGTTTTCCTTGCAGATGAACTATGTCTTCCTGGTAACAAGATAATTAATACTTTATGCTGCAGAATTGTTCTGGGTTTGTGCTTAAGTCCCACATTCAAGTAAGCTGCATGCTGGGAAAACTACTTGTCTCCAGTGACCTTTGGTTTTCTTTTTGTCTGTCTCAGACATTCCTGACCCAAGCACTTGGAACCTTAATCCAGATGCATCTTATGTCTATTACTGTGCCAATGAGACTGTTCATGGTGTGGAGTTTGACTTTGTACCTGATGTCAAGGGAGCAGTCTTGGTTTGTGATATGTCATCAAACTTTCTGTCCAGACCTGTGGATGTTTCTAAGGTACAGTATTGAACACAGTGGCTGCACAAAGCATTTTCAAACTTGAATGCCTATAATTAGGCACTTTGCAATGTCTGGATGGCCAGAGCTGCTGAGCAGTGAAATTAAGTAAATTGTATTTTGTTAATTGGGTATCTGATGGTGGATACAAGTGTTTAAATTTAAAATTTGAGAATTCAATGTCTATCTGTCTTACTTCTCAGTAAAAACATTGAACTATGTTGAAATTGTTCATGTTAGCTGTCCAAGATTTTGTCTACTGTGTGGTCTTAACTGGTGCTGTTGCTGAAAAAGATATCTTCTGAATCCTATTTAGATGTAGATAGTATATATGGCTATAGCAGGATATTGTGAATCAGAATTTTTGTTCCTGCCTTTTACATGGAAAAATCTGTAAACCCTTTTATGCTACTAAAGCTCTCTGTGCCTCTGTTGTTGTGCCTGTTTCATAAATGCAGAGAGGCAGAACATAGTGCTTGCTTATATTAGTGTATTATGAGTGGGAAGTATTACTGACCCGTGAAGTAAAGTATTTGACCTTCCTTATCTGTGTGTAGCAAAAAGAAGGGGTAATTGCTAGTGCATTCGTCTTGGCCTTTCATAATCTGTCTTTGAACAGGTGGATTATATGATGCCTGTTCTGAAATACCAGATTGTATTGAAAATTTGCTTGGAGTAGTGTGAAATGTGGACAGGCTGCCTTGAGAATTATTTGTGGCTACTAAATAAATATTTAGCTAATCATTGGGAGATTTGTTGTGATGATCTTCCTCAGCTGGGTGAAATACATGGTTCTGATAATAGACATACATAGGAAAATGGTAGCTGTAAGTGCACTTTGAAATCAGAACTTCTCCTAGCTCTTCTTTGACTTACAGCTTTTCGTTTACAATATGTTCTCCAAGCTGCTCAGCTGAGTTGTATGACTGTTGTATAATGATACTGGTGTATTACTCAGTTGTAAGATATGCTAGTGAATGCATGCAGCAAATCCTTTTCTTGTTTCTTTTAGTTTGGTGTGATTTTTGCTGGTGCTCAGAAGAATGTTGGCTGTGCTGGAGTTACTGTTGTAATAGTACGTGAGGACTTGCTGGGATTTGCACTGAAAGAATGCCCTATAGTACTGGATTACAAAACACAAGCAACGAATGGCTCTTTGTATAACACTCCACCATGCTACAGGTAACTTACTCTGCTAGTTATATCTTATTCAGAAAGCTACTGCACTGCCATCTGCTGCTCTTATCAAGAAAAGTTTCAGAAATTGAGTATTTGCCAATATGTCTCACTGATTTGTTAGCATGTTTCACATGATTCCTGTGAAAACATGGGACGTGTCCAGCCATGCAACTGTAGTAGGCTTTGATGTTGCCTAGTGGGAGTCAGCCATGAAGGACATAATGTTTCAGAAGTAAATATTGTCTGTCATAATTCCACTGCAGAAGTTTCAGAATCCAGTTATGACTTATGTGAATGCAACTCTAGTCAATTCAATGCTAATGCTTCTATCATTGCAAATAGGTAATTTGGCACTTAGTCTTACTTCTTAGACACTCAATACAGATTTGATTTAATTTCTTCCTGAGGTAGTTCTCAGAATTTGAACCTCCAAATCTCTAGAAAGCATTTTTTTAAAGGCAATTTAGTCATTGCTTGGCTTTATTAACTAGTGTTGCTTTTTCATATTTCTTTAACTATTGCCTTAGAATTTAATTTGGCATCCAAAAATAAAATTGGTCTAGCTTCATAATCATTGCTAGCAATCAAGATCCTAAAGTTGGCATGTACCTGGTGATTTCATGTATGCGAGAAGTAGAACAAACTACAGCTTGCTTTTCTAAAATTACTATTTACTAGCTTCTGATAGCTAGTGAAATGATGCTTTTCTACTAAAATATTTAGGTGTTTAGCTACGAGTATCTACCCATTCTTAATCTGGAGCATTTTTTATACCAGTGTCCACTAAAATAATAATTTTAAAGAAAGTGTTCAAACCAGGTATCCTTTTTTCCTAGAAGTTTCAATTACTTTGAAAATTAAGATAAGATTCCCTTTTATTCAGATAACTTGGTAGTACAATCTTACATTGATGTTTAATTTCAGTTCTTACAGCTTTTTCATACATGGCAGAATTTGCAAACTTGACTACTGATGTCCAACAGATATGAAATGCACTGTATAGGCATAAAGTACAGTGACTTCTGTGTATAAAGCCTATCTCAATGCCATTGCTTCCTTAAATTCAGTAGATTTTAAAGTAATATTAATTGTATCTCTGAATTTGCTGATTTCACTATGGGGTGTATTATTGCAGTTATACAGAGGCAGTTATCTTAATTTAACAAAAACTGTAGATCTTGTGATTGTGTGTTTATTGCAGACTTTACAATGCAGAACTAGTTTTCCCAAGGAATACACATCCTGTAGTGCTATAGTGCTGTACTCTTGTTCTCAGCCTGTCTACCCTATTGGCTGAGTACACTGAATATCCTTAGGGCTGGTGTCTAAGGCAAGAATTAACCTTACAATATTTCCACATTTTTGTCGTCTTTCTGAATGTAGCTTTGTAACATGGGCAGTACATATGTCTTTTTTTTTTCCAAGTGGTTGATAAAGCCTCTATTTCATGATTGATTATTTTCCTGATTGGCAAGTCACACATACTGGTTTGAAGACTGTGTGCTTGCACATACCAAGTTTTTAATCCAGCCATTCATGTTTTACAAGTACAAAGCTACTTCCATTTGAAAAACCAAAATTCTACTTAAAACTCATCACTCGAACACAGTGTTGCTCGTGTGCTTTGAAAAGCAAAACAAATTAAACTCTGCAGCTTTATTTTAACCACCGCGAAGAACTTGTGAAAATAAAGTGCTGCTTTAGCTGTAACTTGGTATCTGTTAGTAACATTGATGGGGTAGTAGGAGATTAAGGGAGCTGAAAATGAAGTTGAACTGACAGTCTTTCTCCTTTCTGATCACCGTCGTGCCAAATTTCACTTCATCCTACAGACCCACATTGGAGCACACTCCAGAATCTAGAATGTAACACAGACTGAAATGTTGGCAGGGTGCACATCTGTCTGGCTCAGCTCTAAATGCCTGTTCCAGTTCTTGTAAGGAACTTGCACAGTTTGAGTTTGGTCTTTCTCTACTCTTTTCCTTGCACTCTCTAATGGCTTGCTGGCAAACAGGCAGGAAATATTAACTGAATTTGCAAAAGCTGCTTCAGCCGGATGTTAAATTAAATTAAGGTGATGCTAATGCCTTTAACCTCTTGGCACGACAGAGCTTGACTCTTTGACCCTGATCTGCTTTGCTAAAATTAACAAGACTTTACTATAAAAATCTAATTTCCAAGCTCCAAGGGTTTATTTTGCATTTAAAACTGCTCCAGAAACATTATTTTGACTGGCATGAAAGAAGGATGAAGATTTCAGCTGGCTGGGTTTTGTGGATGACTGAGGCTGACTTCTTTAAACCTTACTTGTTCAAGAAGTTTCCCTCTAGGAAGTGAGGGCAAGAGGTGAATGTGGTCCTGTATGTTTGGCAAGGGCCTAGGCTATACTGCACTTAAATTGTTTACACTGCCATAAATGTAGCAAGACTGTGCTCTGAAAGCTATAAGGTGCTTTGTATAGAAGACAATCTGTACCCTTGGCTATTCTGCAGTCTTTCTGCAGTATTCAAAGATTTGACACTGGCATCCACTGAGAAATTAAAAGTAAAAAGTTTAAAACAGCCTCCTGCTAGGTTTGTGTTGGGAAAACTTGTAGGGTAGTGTTCTCTGAGCACTCCCCTGGAATCTGTAATGAAGGGATTAATAAAAGCAAACTTGCTGGAAATATGCCATAAAAACTTGTGAACAGTTTGTTATGTAAAGTGGTGTAGTCGTGGGAAATGCCTGAACTTGAACAAGCTGAGTTTTTGTAGCAAAAGCACAAAGGCAAAAGGCCTGGGGGATTTTTTTTACGTTGCACTTAGTAACTAGCATTGAAATACTTGGTCCCAAGTCATGTGATGCTGGTAGGTTTCCAGATCTCTTCTTAGAACTTGAATGGTAATGAGTAAGTGTAATACATCACTATTTGTTTTGCCAAACTTTACTGTTCATGTTTTTTTTTTTTTTTTTTTTTAAATGGGAATAGGCTTATTTTTTAATATTTGTGAAAGTTGGATTAAATTTCTGGCATTATCGCTGTACATACATTTGAGATTCACCCCTGTGTCTTTGCTAGACTCTGCTAGTACCTGCACAGAGTGGGTGCTGTTAACTTTTGTGCGAACTCTGGACCTTTCTAGGACTTAACAGGCAGTTGTGTGGTCAGTGAGTGGTCAGTCCTTGCAGCATGTCTGAGGAGGTCCTTAGGAGCCCTGCAGGGCTGCAGGAAACCTGCAGGACTTGTCTTTCTGTGGTACAAAGGATTAAGTTTGGTCCAGGAGACTTGTGTAGGGTTGGAATTTCAGGATACTTCGTCTATGTCCAAAAAAAAACCATTGTCTGCTTAGAATTGTCATAATTTGTAAAAGTCCAGATTCTGAGTTGTTAATCTTAAGCACTCTAAAATCAAACATAACACTTTGTTGCTGAAACATTTTGTGAACTATTAAACATGACTGATATTTTTTGTTTTTTAAATCTGACTGAAAAATGTTCTTTCCTATTTCAGTATTTATATCATGGGACTCGTACTGGAATGGATAAAGAATAATGGTGGAGCTGCAGCTATGGATAAACTTAGTTCGATCAAATCACGAATGATTTATGATATCATAGACAAATCTAATGGATTCTATGTGTAAGTTGCTATGTTTTTTCCCTTGGTTTCAGTATTTGTTGCAGAGCCAAACATATTAATAATGTTTAAGAGTCAGATTGCAGCATATTTTTTAAGTTATCTCTTCAGTATATAGAAATTTTGAGGAATCATAGAATCCTGCAGAAATTATTTGTGCAAACCCTTCACTTGATAACTATCTAAGGATGAGTCTCATTCTGGTAGGAAGTTATTTCTAATTATCCTGTACAGATCAGTTGTGAAGCACACCAATAACTATGTTCTAAACTTAATAAAATGCAGGAGCCTAGGAGAAGAGTACACAAAAACCAGACATGCAGATTCTGGTTTTCGTGCTCACTGAATCTCTTGGGGAAAATACAGGCCGAAACAGAAAAAGTGGCTTGTAAGAAGTTGTAGTGACCACTTTTGCATAATATTCTTTCTACCATCTCCTTCAGTAGTCAAAGACTCTGTTTTTTCTCTGTCAAGCAAAGCGTTTTTATTATCTACGTGAAGTTCTGAAATACTTTTCTGAAGTAGAAAGAAGATCAAACATAGAGGTAGTAAAAATGTAATACACTTTCTTTAAGTACAGTTTATTTTCTTTGGTTGTTTTTTTTATGGTTTTCCAAAGCAGGCTTAACCCTCTGTTTTTTTACATATTGTTGCAAGGTATTTTTGAGCTCACAGGACCCAAAATATATCTAGTTAAAAGCTGATGTTTTAATTTGGAATCACTCTAATAATTGACAAGCTCAAAAACTAGTAATTGACTATGACACTACCAAGTATTTTCTTTCACCTTTCAACAGTTTTGGGACCTAATTAACTTTCAAGTCAAAGTTAGGATAGGGCAAACTAAACTTGGATTTTAAATCAAAGCTGGCTGCAGTCTTAATTGGCAGGGATATAGTTTCATCATAATATTTAATACCTTCTGCTTATCCATTTAGTTGATCAGGACAGCTTTGCCTTTAGCGTTGTCATGATCAGGATTGTCATCCTACTCTAATGAAATTCTGAGGTTTTTCATAAACCTCAGTAAGCAAATGAAGCCTTGGAAAAAAAAAAACCAAAACACTTTGTGAAAAAAAGAAATGTGTTTTTGGCAAGCTGGTCTGTAAGGCTGTGACTGGGAAATGCAATGCAGATGGGATGGTAAATAGTCAACTGGGAAAGCAAAGCAAGCTTCACTGAGCTGTATGTGTCTTACTAAGCAATAGAGTTAAGACTGTGGGGGTTTTTTAATTGTATCTATAACTAAAAGGAAGACTTATCTGAAGCTGCTTTCTCAGCTGTAATGTGCCACCTAATCTTTGGCATGCTTCACTGAGTAAGCAGTGTGACAAGCCATTTAACAAATGGAGATTTTCTTCCACAAAGTGCTGGGTGTCACTTCCAGTTTGCTCTCCAAAGTCTGTGCATGGACTGAGTTACATTGGATTGCCTGATAGCACTGGATCTTCTAAAAACTGTAGCATAGCTAGTTATTCAGATTTGGGAATGCTTGCAAACATAGGCCTTTTTGAAGAGTGCTTTCAACAACACAGAAAATTTGCATAGGCAGATATTATACTTGATTTTTTTCTTCATAATGGAGACATCTATACAAAGCAACAAGGGAGGAACAAAAAAGTTACACCAATTCTTTGTCAAATAGAATAATAAGCATGAAAGTTACGTGTGGTTTATGAAAATTTACTCCTAGTGAATCCCTGCAAGAATCAACACATTTACTCTTTCCTAAGGCTGTGATGGAGGCTTAATATTGCCTTTGTAACTAGAAGCACTAAAGAAAAATATTTAAATCTTCCCCCCCCTCCCCCATTCTTACCTTCACAAGATAATTGAAGAGAAAATTTGCCTTAAATGTATCTTGAATTTTATACTTTAGATTAAAGGGAGTTCTAAGAGATTAAAGAGCTGTGATGCACCTCATATGTTGTTGCCATGTATGCAATGCAAGATTTGTTCTAGAGATGCCTCTTCTCTACTTGATATGTTCATGATTCTGGGTAATACTAATGTAGAAGGTGAACTAAAACCACTAACAGAAGTCTCTGTCCATGGAAGTATCCTTATGCTATGTTCTCATACTTCCTTTAGCTGAGTCAAGCTCAATTCTGATAGCGTTTGTGACTAGCTGAGTAAAAATAAGTGTATCAGTCTTTGAAGATAAAGAGAAGAAACTGGTTGAGACTTAGTCAAAGTTCACTGTAGGGAATGTAACTGAAACTGTTGTGAGTAGGGTGGTAGTTTTTATTATTTTTCTTAAATTAGGTGTGCTTACAAGCCTCCTGTGGATTCCTCTGAGGCAATTTTGAGTATGTCAGAAGGAGTTAATGAGCTTTCCTCTTACTGTTTCTGTTATATTTGATTTAAAAAAAAAAAAGGAAGGTTGCTTTCTTTCGTAGAAAGTAATGATCTTTTCAATTATGGGGGAATGACTTTGGTGCTAAACAGATGCAATTATTCACTTTCTGAAATTGTATATAGCTGAAAATGTAAATTTAGCACAAAATGGGTTGATCATTACATTCTGCAACTTTTCTAGATGTCCAGTGGAGAAAAAGAACCGAAGTAGAATGAATGTCCCTTTCCGTATTGGCAGTATCAAGGGTGATGAAGTGTTGGAAAAGAAATTTCTTGAGAAAGCTGTGGAACTTAACATGATATCCCTGAAAGGGCATCGGTAAGTATTAGTCAGATGAATCCCTTTCCTATGCAGAATAAACTGCTAGTACAGGGATACACCAGCAGGCATTGTGCAGTGGTTTACCAGCTTTTTCTCACTCACAAGCTGCTCCGCATATTGGTTTGGCATCAGAGACTGCCAGTGGCTCAGCTACTGCTTAGGTGAGATGGGGATCAGAACTTTCTCAATTCTGCTTTCTTCTTCAATTTGATAAATCTGGCTTTATGCAAATCCCGAAGAACGTCACGCTTGAGGTCAGAATCTGTCACTGTAAAAAGGCTTTCATTACGTGGCTTGTCTACCTGGTTGCAGGAGTTCCTTTCAGTGTTCAGTGGTGTTTGTGGGATCAAAAATACAGCTTTTTGCTATCACGGGGCTACAGCATTGGAGCTAACTAGTAAATACTGAGTTTCTCTAAATTGCAAGCTTGCCTTGGAGACTTGAATGCTGGTTCTCATTCACATAAAATGTGAATTTTATCCCTTTGGAGTAGGAGTAGATTTAAATGTCTGTGAATGTTATTGATGTTTCTGTTAGAATATACAAAACCTCTTTATTTTTTTTCTCCGCTTCTCTCTTTGATTCAGATCTGTGGGAGGAATCCGTGCCTCTCTGTATAATGCAGTGACTGTAGAAGATGTTCAGAAGCTTGCAACATTCATGAGGAGCTTCATGCAGATGCATCAATCGTAAATGCCCATGGGTTAGAGCCATGCTGCACATCTATGAAATAAAAGCTAAAGGGTTTGAAAGTTACTGTGGTACTGCACAGCTGTAGCACACAAGTTATATTTTCTTTTAGTTCCTGTAGCTATTCTAGTTAACTGTGTGGGATTGAGGCCCAGTCTTGCAATGATTTGTCAGACTTTGCTTCACTGAAGGTGGGGATCTGCAGACTGATCAAGATTTTTTTCTGAAATTTGCAAACCGGTATTCTTAATATGTAGTTAAAACGTAAGTAGCATTGTAAGATGCGATGGATCAGTCTGTTACTTGCTTCTAGTCACAAATTACTTCAGCAATGCCTTGTTTTCAGTAAACTTCAGGAGGCAAGATTTCTCATAAGCTTTCTGTAATGCTTTACAAATACTTTGACTCCACAGTGAAGCTAGAACAAACGTTAAGTGTTGTCTAAGGATATCTAGTTGGTTTATCAGATATATTCCAACAGTATACCACCAGCAGTATTTAGGAGTTAATGTCTGCATTCCTTAACTTGAGGACCTTGCCTTCAGACTTTGTCTCTCATGCTTTAAGTATGATCATAACACTTCCATGTAGCAATACCTGTTGTGGTTAAAGTCTGTAGGACTGGGCCTTTTTTCATGTTACCTTTTACTGGTTTAAAGCTAAGATGCATGATTTTGTAATTAAATCAATTTATAAGATGTTGTTTTCTTTCTCTATGCATTTTGTATATTAAACTTCTTTAGGTTATTAATTTTATATTCTTATTTGCTCCTGCCAAAAATAAGTTTGTTAACTTTGTGCCAAACTGGATTGTTGTATTCCACTCAATGGATCTGTGATTTTTCTCTGCACTGACTTCCTAGCCTGAAGGGCAGCAGACTTTCTTGTCTTGTGCTTTTTAAATGTCTTCCCTCTCTAATTGCTCCAGCATTTTCTCTGCCTTGTCATTGCTTCAGTTCTGTACCTTTTGTGTGTGCAGCTTTGCCCAGCAGCAAATACAACTCTTGACTTCTCCGCCTTTTCCTGACATGACGTCACACTTCATCCAGTTTTCTGACTTGATCACTCTGGTTCATTTCAGACTTTGATACTCTGGACTAGAGAAGGAACTGTGGTTATGCAGCTATCTTCAGAAGATCTTCTGTTGTAGTACCCCTGAATTCCTTTTCCTTCTCAGCTTGTGAATTTACTGCCAATGACTGCATCTTGACACTAGTCTCCTATTTTAACTTACATAGAAGCTATCTGCTAGTATCGGTGTTTAGCATTACTGCAGCTGGTCTCAGACTGCAAACTCTTTGTTACAGGATTGGGATTTTTATTTTTATGTAACATCAGTACAGTGGAAACAATTTAATAATGATGGACTCTCCCTTTCTTCGTGGAACCTCACAGCAAGTCAGTGGAGTTGTGCTAGAGTTGAGTTACATTCCTATTTGAAAAGTTGTCATTCTGTGACTACTGTTTGGGGATTTTTGTCAATGTAGTGTAACTCAAATTACTTTGAGTGAATAAAATAAAACTTAATCATGGCATGCTATGAAGTACCAGTGTCCCTGAAGCTTTTTGTTTTTGTCACTTTCAGAAGGATGAGAAGTCATGCATAATGTGTGTTAGCATTTCAGATTTCGGTATCATTCTTTTCCCTAAAAAGCAAGCTTCCTTCATTTGTTTTATTTCTTTCTAAAAGTAGTCCTTCCTACAACTAGCATGGAAACAAGAGTGGTATTATGAGAAGACTTTGGGAATCCTTTTTGCCCTGCCAATCATGAAGATCTAATTCAGGTTCCATATCAAGCTTTTTAACTTTCTAAAGTTCTACTTGCTCTGAATTTTGTGTGCCTGTTTTCAACAGTAGCTGTGGCTTATCTCTTTCCTAAAGTTAATAAAACTTCCTGTTTATAATAGCCTTGCATTCTTCTTAGCAGCTACACTTTTATGTGTGATTACAAAAAAGCTTGCACTGCTGTATGCAGCTGATTCATGAACTCAAGAGGGGCCCTTCTTGCTGCTTCTTTAAAGAATTTTTTTTGTTTGATCCAGGAAAGCAAGAATTTTGTAAAAACAAAATGCAGACTGAAGACTAGATTAGCAGGCAGTGGTTGACTGAATGTCATGTGAAGAAGATGCAGGAATGCTGGGAAGACTGGAGCATGTGCTGAGTGTATTAGTTACTGGAAATTTGTTTTAGACTCATCCATGCAACAGTTCTACCCTTCCAAGCTGCATCCCTGAAAGATGTAATCAGGATATTGAGCCATGGTGGACAGAGAAATCCCACTTTGCCTCATCAAATTAGTAGGTGGAATTTCAGCAAGGGGTTGCTGAGAGTTCTGGTCTGTTTTCCTTATGTCAAAACCTCCAGGCTGGGTCAATAATTACAGTGTCTGGAAGTAGAGCTTTTCTTGGTGTGATATGAATACTCCTGAGGCTTTCAAAGGTGTTGAAAAAGAGATGTAAAATACTGCTCTCATCTGAGTTCATGCATGTAGAGAGGGAATTGTAAGATGAGCTTTTTGATGAACAGTGCTTTCAGTTCTTCTAGTAAGTTATCTCTATTAATCTACTAGCTTTTGTTTGATTTCATAAAAGCAGTTACTAGCATTCTCTTTAGTTTGTACTATAAAAGTCTGTCCACTGTCTTTCCCAGGCCTGACCTAAAAAGAGAGCTGCTGAGGAGGTTGGGCACTCCCTCTGTTCCTGCTGTGCACAATGAGGAGTGATTTAGTCTGGGTGAGAAGAGCTGTAAATCAGGAAGGTACCCTGTCCCAGGGGAGTCCTGTCAGTTGTGAATGATAAGGTCTTTTCCATGGCAGTTGTGGTACTATCTCTAAGTCTGGCACAAAATAAATAAGAATTAGAAGTCTGGATTGCCAAATCGTTATTTAACTAGTAATTCTGGTGGAAATAATGATTAATGTGTACAGTCCTGCCCCTGTGCCAGGCAACACTCTATTTTCTGTTTTTGTTTTTTTTTTCTGTTTAAACTTAATCCCGTTTTTCTTTTCAACTTGTATCTGTAATATTTTAGGTTTACCCAGGGATGTTTGGATGCAAAATGTTTTAAGCCTGTTCTTAACTCTCCAGTAAATGTTTGGAATGAAACAGGAATAATATACATCCATACATGGGTGGATTAGAAGTTGTCAAAGTATGCCAAAAGAATTATTAGGCCTGACACTGTAGTGGTGCATGATTAATGCTTGCTGTATTTCATTCTCTGGATAGAAAATAAAATGAAGGGGAACCTCTTTTTAATTAGGTACATTCTTATCAAATACAAAGTGAAATGTTACAAGGTTTTACATTAAATCAGTCACTTTAATTGGAAAGAGGTATCCTCATTCCTGTTAGTAATTGGACTCTTGATAATTTAAAGCCTGGATTCATGACAGTCTGTGATAAATTGATCCCTTTTAGGTTAAAGAAGCTAAGAAGTTATAATTACCAGTGGATTACTGAAGGGTTGGAGGAGTGTGATCAAAGAGATGCAAGGAGATATATGGAAGAGCTGGTAGCTTGTGAAGATGTATTTACTTTTTTAAGTAGCTGAAGAATAAATCTATATTTGATATGATAAAAACAAAAGCTGTATAGTTTCTGAAATCCCAGAAAATTTGCATTCAGTCTCCTACCTTTGCACTATACATAAAAAGCAAATTTAAGTATTTTAGTAAATGGATTAATTATAAAAAGATATGAAGAATTTATGAGAGAAACTGAAATTTGCTAAGCTTTTGTAAGAGAAATTATATTATAAATTCTAAGCAGTTTAATGGTAATGAACAAATCTGAGAGTAATCTGTTTCAGTTCTGTGATGTAAACTGAAGACATGTGAGAGACTTAATGCTAAAACAAGGGATGGTAGTAACAAACACTTCTTGCTGTATATTTTCTGTAATGTAAGTGGTAGATTTTGGACTTGAAACAAACTGTATGAGACTTTCAAACTCTGGTTCTAGGTTTTATATCTGGGCAAACCAGAACTAAAGAAATATACAAGCTGGGAAATTCAGTTCTGGGCTAGTACTGCCCTGGCAGTGTGGGGTCACACTGGCTTGTGGCTTTTCTTCCCTAGCAGAGCAGCCCCCATCGTGCTGCCTTTGGACACATTTTTATTGTGAAAACAGACCTCCTGCCTTAGCACTGGGCTGGTGTTAATGCTTATCTCAGTTGTGATTGTACTTCACCTGATGTCCCAGTACTGAGTTGTTTTTCAGGCCTAGTCCCTCTGTCAGGACTGAAATTAAAGGTTTTGATTGTGGAGATATTTCAGTCGGCCACCTAAACTGCAACTCCTTGTTATGGCATGGAAGCTTGTCTTCAATTCCCAAAATTTGCCTGGTGATGTGAAGTAGTTTGAGGTAAGACAGAACATTGCTCTGGTGATGTGAGAGGTCCTGTGGTGTGCGAAGAGAAAGGGTGATGGAAATTCGCAGAACAGTCTTCTTCAGGAAGCATTGGACCAAGTTAGTAGTGAAGTCAGTGCTGGGTGATAGCTGGCGAATAGGAAGATGTATTGCAAGACTTTGGAATTGTGTAAAACTAAAGAATAAGAATAGAAACAGAAGGAAAACTTTAAGAGTGTAATACAAGGTAAGTTGTTGGTTTTGAGTAGCCATTTTATTACTGGTGTATGAGTCTAAGAAGTAGCCCTCTGCCTTGCTTCCCTACCCTCCTCATCCAGGAGTACTGCTTATTCTGTGGCTCCACGACTACCAATGTCACCATAAGGGATGTAGCAAAAATGAAGCAGGAAGCATGGCAGAACACACCTATGTGTGTCAGTTAAATGTGAGGGTAGACTACACTCACTTTGCATGCACAGCCACATAATATACCCCAATGAGTAATTTAATTGATCCATATTGTAATGATAACTTCAAATGAACAAAATTCTCCATTCCATTACTTCTTTACATCTCTGTTACAATGGGGGCAGCAGTCCCATTGTGTTCTGAATGACCCCTAGCACTAGTTTTAATTACAGGGTTACTTTGAAAGGAAGTTGCTTGTTTCTGGCACTAGCCAGAATCTTTAACTGGCAGTTGAGTGTGTATTTCAGTAAGTGAAAAACAATCCACTGTATTATGAGTGAACTTTTAGCATTTTCATGCAAAATACAAATTTATGTGTTTAAGCCAGAATAGTACTTCTATCCCTACCACATCAGACAGAGAACTGCATATCTGGGATTCTGACACTAGCTCTCTGCCAAGTTTTGTTTGCTTTGATCTCTCACTATTCATTGGTAGATGCTCTGAACCACACCTGAATGAAAAAATAAAAATTTTCTACACACATTAGGGAATGAATCTCAAAAATCAGCTGCATATTCTTCAAGTTGTAAAGGATAGCGCGTATAGGTGAACCCTTGTTTTTGTGGAGATTTAATTTGTGTTCTCATCCCATTATTTCCCATGATACTACATATACATTGAAATTACTTACTTATCTAATAGGGCAACACTTTTACAGTTTTTCCATGAATATTGCTGTCAAGATATTTAACTCAGACAAAAAAAAAAAAAAATCTTTGTATGGGTTCTGTATGAAATGATGCTCTTGTGAGATCCCTCCTGGAGTACTGCGTCCAGCTCTGGGCTCCCCAGCCCAAGAAAGACATGGCCCTGTTGGAGGTGGGGGGAGGTCTATGAAGAGGATAGATGATCAGAGGGCTGGAGTGCCTCTCCTGTGAGGACAGGCTGAGAGAGTTGAGGCTGTTCAGCCTGCAGAAGAGAAGGCTCCAGGAAAACCTTTTTGCGGCCTTTCAATCTACAAAGGCAACTTAAAAGAAAGATGGAGAGAGACTTTTTATCAGGACCTGTAATGATAGGACAAGGCACAATGATTTTAAACTGAAAAGGGTAGGTTTAGGTTGGACATAAAGAATAAATCTTTTACAATGAGAGTGGTGAGACACTGGAAGAGGTTGCCTGGAGAAGTTGTAGGTGACCTGTCACTGGAGGTTTTGAAGGTCAGGTTGGATCAGGCTTCCAGCAGCCTCATGTAGGGAAAGATCTCCCTGCCGATGGCAGGGGAATTGGAACTAGATGAGGTCCCTTCCACCCCCAACCACTCCATGGTGAAACTAATACTTTATTTTGGAGTAAGGCAAGCGTAAATCTTAGCTCAAGCTTTGTACCATCACTGAATCTGTGATGGTAGAAGTTCATTATGATTGGCAGTCCATACAGAGAAGGGGATAAATGAGTAACAGGTGCAGTTCACAGATCAGAATAGCCTTGGCTCAACAATACTGAAATAACACCTGCAAACATTGAGCCAAAATGCTGCTGAGGATTGCTAAATCCTTACTGAGGCAAAATGAAGAGCATTAGAAGACTGCTGGGCCAGTATATTTGCTTCCAGTTCTTGCTTTCATAAAAAAGGTGTTTATTTAGACAAGTTATTTAATTTAAGATGCTCATTCCTACTTGTAGAAAATGTGAAGCTTATTTTATTAAGAATGCTCATGCAAAATGAAAGGCACTGAGGAATTTACTTAAAGGATCAGATGTCTGGGGGTGCGATATGAAGCAGGACATGTTTTGTGTGCCTGTCCCCATCTCTGTGAAAGGGAGGACATTTTGCACAAAGGCATCTTGTTAAGAGATTTAGTTCTGGAATAAGGCTGAGTCAGAAGTAGACAGGAACTGTATGTCTTTATAGAATAATAAAACAATATTCACAGAGGAAGATACTCCCAAGAGAACATAAACAATCTGGAGTGCTGATACCCATTATCTTCTGTGTTAACCTCCAGAGAATGTGAAAGGCTCCTTGTTATGTCTTTCAGACACAAAGAATAACCTTGTATTTCAGTCAGATGTCTTTTATTTCAGATTAAGCCAAGCAAACAGGCTAGCCATTTAGAAAATGTGAAAGGCTGGAGAATTCTCTGTGTCTCAGGAGATGCTGATGGGAAAGATCTGCAAGGGCAGAAGAGGATCAGCGATTCACGGTGTAACACTCTGTACTGAAGCGTCTCACAGTGCTTGCTAGCACTCTGTGTGCCAGTGTGTGTGAAAGACATCGGGACAGGGCCCTCTTCAGTGCAGCAGCAAATGATCAATGCTGAGATGTGAGTAAATCTGGAAAGTTCAACTCCAGACAAAGATCATAAAAGGTCAGTGAATGCATTAGCATGTTAAAAGGCTTAATCTTTCACTTTGCAGGGCAATTTGTAGTTTAGGTCAGGAAGAAATCTATTCTGTGGACTATTAATAGCTCAGCATAATTAAGCTCCATGTAGAGATGAGGTCCAAGGATGGAAAACAGAAACAGTTTGTAAGTTGCTCAAAAGTGAAAAGCCAGATGAGCAGTGTTTTACTTGAACCAGGGCATCATCAGAGATGGCTCCAGCTCTGATGTGACTTTCAAGGCCTAAATCTCCTGCCTCAGTTTACCATTTTGTCTCACAAATGGGAAAGTTTCCAGTCCCCACAGGCAATCAGGGACAAGTTGCAGTACATCTCTAGGAAATCATGAGCTCCTGGTACTGCAGCATGGAACTGTGAAAGAGAAATTGATTTCATTTAAGGATTTAAAGAGCAGTGAATAGGCTGTTACATGTCTGACTGACTATGTTCAGAGTATCTTGAGGCTGTTTTACAGATTATATGTATGCATCATGAAGCCCACTTGAAAAACCTGTGGTCTAAGGAAGCTCACGGGATGGAATGTCCCAGGCTCTTGAGTGTGGAGGCTCCTTCAAGTTTATTCTTAAAGTGATGCTTATCTTAAGTTTTTTTTTTTTTTATCTATAAGGAGTATTCTGTAGTCTAAAATGAAGTCTCAAAAATTCCAGTCCCTAAATTAAAATCTTGCAGTAGTATTAAAAGCTCAGTTCTAGAAAGTAGTGATTATTCTCTGAAAAGAACATAATTGCTGTTAAAATGTAGGCTAAAAGGGGACTTTATGACCCTCATTCCTTTACTGCTGCTCAATTAAATGCTTGTGATTACTTTTGTTTTACACTGCTATTAAGGAGAACTGATGTCAGACTGTTAGTTATAGCAACAAGATGTTGTTACAGTAGTTAAGCCACAGATCTCATTGGCAGTGGGCCTCGGCATGTGCTACGCCAGGCATAGTCTGAGTCACGACACTTCTTGCATCTCTTTCCCCATTCAGACCTTCAGTCAGCCAGGTTATCTGAATGAAGGTGATACCTATCAGTTACAGTATATTGCAGGATATTCTACAGTTCGTCACGGAGATGATGATGCTCCCGGAAGCTGTGCAGCTGCTCTTAACGCTGCTGATGCCACTGTTTTGTCTATTGAGTGGGACAGATAAGGGTGAAAAAGGGAGAGCAATTGAACCAGAAGCTGGCTGGTCACCTGATGTGTGTTCCATGCTAGCGTAAAGGAGAAGGGAATGTCATCTCCATTAATTGAGGGACAATTAGTAGGAAACACACTATAAATTCTAGCTGTGCTGCTCTTAACGAAATATGGTGCATTGGTTTCTCATCCTATTACACAAACACTCTTCCGTAAGATATATTGAAGACAGGTAGTTCGAATTCACACTGAGACAATATTCTGGGCAAGGGAAGTTCAGGGGGTCGGAGCTGGGAATAGTAGCAGAGACAAGGGGAAAGCAAGAATAAAAAGGGTCTGTCTTTTCAATGATTGCCTTTTAGTTGGCTGAAGTTGGGCATGTTACAAAAAGGCAGATGCTCACGCCCTGGCAGGGAGAGCACCAAGCATCCCATAGCAGATGATGTACTCCACTTGCAGTGTCATTTAATGGGCACACAAACTCCCTTTGCTATTAACAGCACAGGAAAACCACTGATTCCAGTAGTGGCTGTCTGCTTTTGTAACCCACTTGGAAAGTGATCCTTGTAGAGAAAATGTCCCATGGATGGGATTGGTCTACTTTCCATGTGTCTGTCCAGTGCTAAATAATGAAATCATTAACAGGGAAATGCATTTATAAAGCTCCTCTGAAGTCATTCCCATCACTCCACAAAGCAATAGAGGTTACAACTGAAATGGTTACAGCACCAGTACCAAGCTTGTTTGAAACTTCCTATTTTAAGACCTTGTGTTCACTAGCATTGTACTTTTGCTAAAATTTGTACACAGACATTTTTCTTCCTAAATACCTGCCTTAAGTTGATCTTCCAGGAAAAAAACCCCTAGATCTATGGCTAGGTGGCTGCAGTGTGGGAACATGGAGACCAACAGAGAAGCATAAAGGAGAAGGGACGAGTCGGGTGGGTGAGAAGTCAGGGCTTGTGCACTGATGTCAACAAATGCCTTTGCTGCTGCTGATCAGTGGGCTGGGCGCTCACAAGCTCAGTGCTGATGAGCAGGCTGAGATAGCGAGGCTCTGCATTAAAGGACAAAAATTTAGGTATCTTTCGTTGCAGAGGTGCATTAAGACAGGAGGTGTCTCCCATCAGTCAAGAGGTCACTGTGAGAACAAGACAGGCTCTAGGGAGATGCTTCCCTAGATGCCCTTGGAGATGCCCCCTCCAAGGCTCAGGGACCCTCTCTGAGAAACCTGGTCTGCAGAAGTCCGTAGCCCTGCAGCCTTGGCGGTGGAACTTTTTGCAAGAGGTGCAGATCAAAGGACTTGATTATTTTTTTGCTTTTTAAAGGGACCAAAGAACACATTCTTCCTTTTGCCTTCCTCCTTTTTAACCTGTGACAATTAGGGATGTGCTGCTTGGGCCTAAAGGGCGGACAGCTCAGCTTGCCAGCTGAGGCCCTTTTGTGGCTGAGGCTGCCACTGTTTTGCAGCGAGGTGGAGCTGAATGAGGTGTCCTACATCTAAACTGTGATGCCTGTCTTGTGCCCTTCCACTTGAGCAATGATTGACAATATAGCCTGAAATCATCCAAACTCTTGAGACCAAGCATATGCGCATCGGTGTAAGTGATATCCATAGTTATTTCAGTGAAGCAAGGCTTTGGAAGGGGCAGTGTCTTTTATTGCAGTCCCTGAAAGTTACTTCAGTTCCTTCCTCATAATAGATAGCCCCCGCAGCATCTTGTGCTGTGGTGCCCGTTACCCACAGCTGCACAGATTCTGCCATTTGCCTTAAGGGGAGTGTTTAGTTCTGCAGATCCGATTTTCCCGAGGTGGTGCTGAGTACTGCTGGAAGTGTAACTGAGTGAGTGGCTGTGGACTTTACTGTCTTGTTTTTACTACTGGCATAGATCTTTCTGCTGCGCAGTATTCTCCAATATGCTGTGAGATAACAACTTAGTTTTCTAAAATATGGCTTAAAAGCTTAACTCTGTCAGCAAATGAGCCAGTTCAGGGGATTCTTTAATTGGTCATTAATGCCGTGTTTAGTGATAGAAGGTAAAGGCTGTCTGCCACACAGTTATACCATGCCTCTTTTAATAGCCCATTAAAGCACACTTTGTAATATCTTATTTTTTAAACCTCCCTTTGGTTTGGGAATGAGAGGATATAAATTGAATTTATGTGGCTCTCGGAACTCAAACCCGGTTATTTCCTCATCCAACACATGGCATCTATGAGGCTGAGGGATCAGATGAATCTGTTCAGAACTTGTTTAACTTAAAAACAAAGGTCCCGTTAACAAGAACATGTAAAATAACTGTACGAAGCAGGGCTTTTGGCATAAAGTCTGCCTTTGTAAAACCTGTGAACAGAGCTATAGGCTACTGAATTTGCCATAATGCCGGTCTGTTGGGTCCTCAGACCAGGGTAGGGAGCTCAGGTGCCAGAGCAGACAGTGAGGCACTGCGTTGCTCTAGGCAATGTCTCCCCTTAAGCAGAAGTGAGCCCTCCAACCTCAGGTTATCCTTCTCCTCCTGTTTTGCAGGCTTACATCAGAATTATCAGATGTTTGCATTGCAGGTGCATGGAGTGCCAGTGTATTTTTTCAGGAGTAGAGGAGGTATAAGATGGGCGCTGAATGAGTGAGTGTTATGCTCAGACAGTGGGATCTGAGAAACTGGGGTGTAGTTTTGTCCTAAAACGTGCTCTGCAGGTGTCCGCTTTGTACCAAGCTCCTTCCCATGTTAAGCACTGATTTCCAAGTCATCATCATCTACCTGTAATCCACATACAAGATTGCTGGTGTTTTTTAATATACATGTATTGCCCAGAAGAGAGCTAATAATTAGTGAAAGACCAGAATGAAGTTAGGAAATTTACTTGTCGGCACTAGGCTTAGTGCTGAAAGGACCTGCAATAGTGAAAGTTGAGAGAGTGGAGCTCAACTTGACAGAGGTGGAGCTCAAGTTGACAGGGAGCATCTGGTGTCACCTTCAAAGCCATGAGGTGTACGTACAATCAGTGAAGGGAACACAACCTTGTCATTTTAGTCTAGATTCTTTGTTCTATGGATGGATTTTGTTTTACCCCTCAGTTATGTCTGTCTTTCCATGTAAGCTTTGTAGGACACGTCTTCTATTTGCTTTTATGATGGCTAGTACTCCTTGGCTTCTGAAAAAAATGATGGCCGCTCCTAGCAGGACTATGGCTTTCACTTGGAAAATGCACTTAGGAGGTGCATTATGCAGGTCGAAACAAAGATTGAAGGTTTTAAGATGACATGTTGGAGTAGGAATGCTGAAGCAGCTGCTCTGTCGCTGTTATAAGGCTCTGGTTTGTGCTCAGAGTCCCTTTTCTCTTTCCCACTGCTGAAATTGTTGAAATAAGCAACTGCTGCAGACACCAAGCCAGCCCTCAATTTCACTTTCACATACTACTCAAGGGATGTCTGTTTGATTTTCTTTAAAGAGGCTACTAATCCTTTTCTCTGCTGTCAACGTGAAATGATGGCACTTGATTGCTGAAGACACAGAGCCACAAATTTCATGTCTAATGGCTTTTATTAGAAGGAGAGCGCCCTTAAAATTGGTGCTGCTCAGCAGGGCTAATTTAAAGTGCCCTTTCTCTCATAGATCGATGTAAGTGTTTGGGGTGCTGCTGTTGCTGATGTGGAAGAGCCTCCAATTCCTAGGCGAAAGTGGGAAGTGGGCGGCTCTTCTGGAGAATCTGTACCTATGCTATGGTCCCTAAAGAGCATGGTACCTGACTCAAGAAATCACCTGTTGTATATCACAGTAATAACACGAAATAAAAATGTTAAGGGATTTGTCATCAGCTGCAGTCTTTTGTGTTATTATTCTGTATTTCACTGTTTAAGAAATGAGTTTCTGAGCCAAAAAGAATACCATTACATTAGGGGAAGAATAAAGCAAGGCTGAAACTAGACTTAAACAAAATTCTGTACTTTAAGGCACTTTGTGCCTTTTAGAAATATTATATTTATTTTTAGCATCTCTACTCATCATAATAGCTGAAAATAGGCAAATAAGCAACTATTGGAAGACTTGTCTTGTATTCCCTGGTTATACAGTCCTCTGTCACTTGCTACTGTCGATTTCTAATTCAGTCTTGCAGAATGCTGTGGCCAATGATATTGAAGTGCTGTATAAATATTAATTAAACGTTTCAACAAACCATCCTGATGATTCACAATGTTTTTATTATGCCTGTTGCAACACCTCTTACAAAGCATGGTAGTTCAGCCCCGATTGGGACCAGACTACGCAGTCTCTCTCTCACTCCCTCCACCCTCCGAGAGAATAGGGGGAGTACATCGGTACTTGTGTATATGTACACTCTCGTGTGAATCCATAACCGTAGCCAAACTAGAGGTTATATCTACACCAAATATTTTTATTTCTTCGTTCAATGTCCGAATGCTTTTTGGAAGCTTCATTATGCTCAAGGAACAATTAAAAGACATAATATATCCCTAGCTATTTATATTTAGAGTATAGAAATATCAATATGAAATGTAAAAATCTTACTGCAGAGATACTAAATGTTTTCAGGATTGCAATACTCATGCTTATGCAATATTCTTAAATGTCAAGGACCGCCTGTCTGAATTATTGAGTACAGCACTGGGGAAGTGGCTTGACAGAACTGGAAGTATTCAGATGCTACAGAGGCTTGGTGGTGGTCGGGTACATTTAAAAAAGAATCACTGTTTTCTCCCACTTCCAATGAATTTGAGATAATTTTCTACATGTTTTGACTTTCTAAAATGATACAGAATTTTGGAGACTTGTTGACTACAAAGGCAATATTAGCATATGGAATTAATGGTGAGACTTGGTCACATTTCAAGCCTGTGGTCTTGGCAGAGTTTTGTTGCTGCCGAGCATCTATGACAATTTAAATTACTGGTTGAGTTTATGTAGTATTTGTATTGATTTCCTCATCCTGGTAAGAATTTGGCTTTTATGTTTCTTGCTGCTGTTATTTCACTCCGAGTTAGTATCTGCTTCATATCTCTCTGTTTAGAAAATCTAGGTCCTAACTATGACGTGTAAGAGCAAAGAAGTTTTCAAGCATGTAGCCCCAAAATCTTCCTTCCTGAAGTCTTCCCTTCAAATAAACCCAATTTTAAATTTTGGTTTTATGTAGCACTTCTCTTGTTTCTAGAGTACTAAATAATTAGAGAAAATCCATCTTAAAACTTCTTTACGTCTCCTCATTCCATGGTATGTTCCAACCATAATACCAGCTACACTGGATCATTGCATTAGACTTCTTTGTTAGCATTATAAAACATGGATTTTAGTCTTCTTACATTACATCTCTGTGTGCATTTATGATGTCACAGTAAGAGTGATTATCACATATACAGAACTGTATTCAATTTTTTACCTTTAAAAATTTTGCAAGTATATGCATACACAGTTACCATTTTTAGACATATGCTTTACTAATAGCACTTGGACATTACAGTGAGAGGAACAACATAAAAGCAGAGAAGGAACTGCTTTATTTTGTGTACGTAAACACAGGTTTTGCTGCACACTGAAGAATCACCTTTCCTGAGAAGGACTTTAACTGGTGTTATGAAGTGAATAAACACATATATCACAATGCACGTAAGAATTCGCAGCAATATACTGTGAATACTATTAAAAAAGCATATTAAATTTTTAAATATCAGAGAACAGTCTTTGTGAACCAGAAAATAAGTCAGAAAATCACCGAAATGCCAGGAGAGCAATCTGAACAGAGAAGGCTGGTTAGGAACTCGATTGTAATTTGGGCAATAAACCTTATTTATTGCATTCTCCCAGTCATTAACTGTCTCTGCTGCCAGAGGAAACTGGGACTATTAACTTCTTCTGACTGAACCAGAGGGGGAAAGCAATAATTTCTTTTACAAGCAGAAGGAAAGGTTTTGCTCAATAAATAGCAATTAAACATTTCCTGTAAAAAAGAATGCTCAGGAGCTCATGCCACTGTCAATAGTCGAGTGGCCATCAAAACCTTTTCTTTGGCTCTTTGAAAGGCATTCCATGATATTAGTGTATTTATTACATCTCTGCCGTCACAAACTGGACAGAAGCCAAGTTTTGGTGGGGTGAATGGTTCCACTGGATGACTAGTGATCTAATGCATTTCCTTCTCACCCCAAGCAGGTAGTCCTTGATGTGTTTTCACACTAAAGATGCGCTTTTGTGTGCTAATTCTGCTTTGGATACTTAAGGATGACTTTTTAATTATTCAGATAACTCTCTCTTTCTACCTCTTTAATTATTTTTTTTTTTCCTGAGTAACATATTTGTTGCATTACTATCTTGAATCAGTGACCTGTTGAGGAAATTATACTGTATCATTACACGCTGTGTAAATAAATGTTTCTTTTCAATCTCCTTAGGTTACAAAAAAATATTGGTGCTCCTATTTCTCTTAGAAGATTTAAATCTTGCAATCCTCATCTGGATCATAGCCTTCTGTGTGCTGCAAAAAAAAAGAGAATGAACAGTCCTTTTTGTGTGGAGTTGAGAATTGGACAGCAGTGAAAGATGCAAAGGCAGGAGACATGGCTGTAAGAAGAATGGCCCGGGAAGAGAATGACTTCATTTTCATAATATACTGGTAGCATTTAGCCATATGAGTAATTTTCTTTCAAGGAAAAGGGTAATAAATTATTGCCAATTACTCCTTCAATTCATCATTATCAGCACATAACAGTCATATCACTTTAGCAGTTCATAAAAATGTGGTATTTCACAGCGTTTTATTAGTATCTGGATTGCTGTACAAAACAGCTTTCAGAAGAGGGAGGCTGCATCATTCCACTGCTTCCCATCTATCACCAGCTGGCTATCAAAGGATACAGGAGTAAAACAAACAATGAAAATTACTGCCCACATGCTGATCCTTTTTCCACTCTGGTGTCTGCAGTAATTGAAAGCTTGGCTTGTCTAACAGCAGCTGATTGTGCAGCATTTAATGCCAAACAAAGCACCAACATTACTGCCATTTCAAAACTCGTTTTCAGTAATGTTCCTACTGGAGTCTCTTGAGTTGTGGGCTAAGTACTTCCACACTTAAGCAAAATACTCACTGAAGGTTGAAGAGAATTTGACTTGATGTTACAATTTGGCCCAAGATCATTCTACCATATAGCATTAGAAAGGTATGTGACAGAACTGTGAGAGCTCTTCCTCATCCCACAGACAAAGCACCCCACCAGTATCCCTCTTCTTGTCACTTGCCTATTGTTTAACCCGCTACGGATGGGTTACAAATCCTACATGTGTCTCACCGTGGTTGTATTTGCTGTCTGAATAAAAGAAGATGGAGAAGGAAGAAAGCAAAGGGTTAAGAAGACAGAAAATATTCAAATACAGGCAAAGAGGATAACTGCTGAAGAAGCTGTGTGCAGCAACTTCTTTCTAGCTTTACTGCCTTTCTCTTTGGATAGGTAAGAAAATGTTATTATGGTAAATACTTCAGCATTCTCTCTATCCCCCTGTTGGAGGGATTTTCAAAGCCATAAAACCAACACCTCTTTTTCCTTTGTCCTTTAAATAGGAGTGGTGAGAACATAACAGGGTGATGGGTTACAGCTTCAGAGAGCTGTGTGCCATCCTGCTGAAGTCAATGGAGGTAGAGGTTTATGGAAAATCAGATCATAGACCGTTGAGTAAGAGAGAATTCCTGTAACTGAAAGCATGGAAAGTTTTGAGAATTGCTGATATTTTCTACTAGAGCAACAGAGTGTTAGAAAAAGAATAAAAATTTAGACCTTTCCATTGGGTCAAAACCACAAATATCAGGTAGCACTTTAGGGTACAATCCTCAAAGTTTTTGTAATGATTTAATGTCCTCCAAGTCACACACAATAATAGTAAGAGTTTGTAAATTGTTTTAGGCACTCCTTGGCTATGCAATATCAAATTATTTGCAGACTGGTGGCTAAATTAAAAGATTTTTGGCTTAAAGATCTTCTTGTTCGGTTCCTACTTATTTTACCAAACCAAAGCAAGAATTAGCTGGAAGATTCTTGTGGCCTTTTGAGGAGGCAGGAAATGGGAAAAGAAATGATAGCAAATATATCCAAGCTATGCAAAAGGGCTACAAAAGACATTCTTTTCATTAAAAAAAGGTATTCTAAAATGCTTTAAATACTGCTAGGGTTGGATCAACTACCTCAGTTTATTGAAAGAAATCTACCAGGCCCGACTTTGGGGTGTATGTGGCTAAAGCATATATGAGAAAAGGATTTGGTCTAAGGTCTTCATTCTCATTTGGGAAAGGTACAAATAGCTGTCACCAAGGAGAAATGGAAGATTATAAGCCATTGCTGATGGGATGGGCTTATAGAAAGTAGGAGATGCGTAACTCAACAGCTGAAATGTTGTGGGTTTATTCCAGACTTGCATTTGATGAAAATTATGGCCATTGTTCCCTCCTCCCTCCCCGCCCCGCCCAAATGAATGCATAGTGGCTGCTGGTGTGTATCTTTTTTTTTTTTTTTAAATAATGGGAACATTCTTCTATAAATTTCTAAGAGTTCATCCAAAAAGGTACATATCCTTTGGATACACTTTTTCTCCTGTCCTGAAGTTTCAAATGTTTATGTGTCAGATACTGTGCCTTCCAAGGAATGTAACTTCATTTAAACAGAAAATTTACTCCCTTGCAGAGAAAGAGAAAAGCTATGCTCTACAGATTCCCTTAAAAAGGAGAACGTGTTCAGTGCTAGAAAACTTAAGAATATAGCCACAAACCACATACTAGGCATTTCACAAAGACAGTTGTCTTGGCCATTGCAAATATGAGAAAAAGGAAAATAAACGAAAAAGTTAAGTGTAGATTTTACATGATGTGTTTGAGGGTCTTTTCCATGCACTAATTTCCTTTTTTTAAAGTAGTTTCACACCACTTAATGAGTTGAAGTATAGATGTGTATGTACACCAAAAATGTATTATATATCCACCTTAGCTCCATATATCCCCTTTGGAAATAAAACCAGGCAACTTTACTAAGATATTGCAGAATTTAATAATTGATTAGTTTAAGACTTAATGGCATGTTTCATCTGTGCATTAATCATTTCTCCCCATTCTGAGGTTAATGCTTTTGAAAGTCATTGCGTGATGAGAACATGTAAATTCAGCAGTCTGGCAGTTAAAAGAAAGGTTTAGAGGTCTTGAATAAGTTGGGGGTTTTTTTGCAAAATACTGTATTGCGAGTTACCAAGAAATGTTAGATGCAGTATTTCAGCATGGGAAAAAAAAAAAATCATGAATCACAAAGGGACTGCATTGATTTTATTCAGTCTGGTTCACATTTTTTTCTGACCTGCTTTTATCAGATATGAACTATCCTTTATCTAGCAAGTATTTACTTTATCTGAGAAATATTCATGTTGTTTTGCATATGACTTGAAAAAAAAAGAGTTTAAAGCAGTGCCTGTGAATATTTGCAAGAGATGTTCATTCACATTTCTCTCTAATTCATGCTAACTATGCGTTGTGAACACAGGAGGGAGACAAAGACTTGGTTAATACGACAAAGCTAGCAGCAGAGACCAGATGTCTTTTTTGTTCCCCCACTAGGACCGTTTAAAAACTAAGCTTCAGAAAAGAAGTGTGTAGAATGAATACAGATGGTGATTTAAAGTATTACATATGATTAAAAATAATATTTTTATCACATGCCATATTACTTTCTAAATTGCCACTTAACATTACTCAGTGAGAAACAGTTCCCCTTCTCTCTTTTTCCTTTACTAATTGGTGCTAGTGCAATATTTTCTTAGCCTGTTTCTGGAACGGGTATTGTGGACAGTCTTCCCTTGCTGCCTGTGCCTATAGCTGACATTGAGGTATTTTTGCCAGTAGAAAAATTATTTTCAATCATACAAACGTTATGTTGTCTCTTACTACAGATTATACCACTGATGTTTGGAGTAAGATGCACTTATTTTAAATTCTCTTGTTTTTTAAATATAACACCATTTGGCACGTGCTTATTGTGTTTTGCAGTGCAAACAGACATTTCAGAAGTTGATTTTAAAAACTATTTTCTTCCAAAATTTCTTGGCATAAAAAATTATCAAGCCATGACTGCACCATCTTTACAATCTTTTGTAGTTTGCAGTGAAAGCAGAGCTGAGAAAATGTGCTGGCTGGTTGATAGCTGGGAGACTGAGGCCCTCTTGCTCTACAGCAGAGGAACAGCATTGTGCTTGGCCTTGCCAACATGAGTCAACCACAGCTCTGAATAAGCGTCTCCAGAATTAATTTTCCTTGAACACTTGGGGTCTGCCTGCTGAGACTGAAAATCTGCTTATTTTTCTGCTTGCTGATGTACTTTCCTGCTTGCTGAGAGGTGAACTGAGGCTGCTTACGCCAGCCATCGAAGAGCCAGAGGATGGACTTTGCATTACAACCATGCAGTAAAGAAAATAAAACCATCTAAAAAGGCATGCTATCCACTGACTTAAAGATGGTAGAAAAGAGTTAGATATGATAAGGCAAAAGAGTGATAATCTGGACGAACTTCTGAGCAGTAGGAATAGTTAGCCATGGGGTTTTTACCCTATCATTGTAACACTGCTTTTGTGTTTTATGGCTGCTTTCAACAATTTAAAATGAAAACACTAATTAATCCTTAGGTTTTGGCAAACCAAAAGTGTGTGGCAGCAATTCCGTGTGATTAGGAATTAATACTTCAGAGTGCAATTAAGTTCAGGGAATGATGATTTGAGTATATGGTAGGTACTACTCTGTACTCCAGAGAGCAATCGAATTCTGGATTGATATCTGGAAGTGGATGGTTTCATATCCTTCTCTCAGACCTTGAATCACCCAGCCTTCTTCACCTTCTTAAGAATAGTAACTAGGTAAACAACATTTCCGAACTGCATCAAAGAGCTGTCTTACTTCCACGTGTAACTCATAGTAACAAGAAATATTTGGAAATAAAATAAGGAATACTGTTTTGGACAATTCAAACCTCATGGAACATGCCTAACTTCCATGTTTTTAAAAATAACACACAAATCAGATGTTTAATGTAAGTATGTGTTGAGACTACAGAGATGCAGCATCAGTGTGACTTTTAGATTGACAAACAACCTGAAAGTAATTTATTTTAGTGTAGAGAAACTCATTGTATTCTAGCAGCATCAGGAATTGTTCCTTAAATAAGAACAGTTTTGATTGTGAATTGATAGGCCATTCTTATAATGGACCATTAATTCCATAGCCCTGAAGCAGAAAAGAAGGTTTTACTAAGACAGGCTAAATTTGTGTCAGGAGTATGAACTTCTCAGAGGATGGAAGAGGAAAGCACTGAGGTTCATTTTCAGGTTCTGTGGTCTGGGTGTACGTTGTGTCTTAGAGGTCCGTCAGAGGTGATCCTTCTTTCACATGGAAAAAAAAAAAAAGAATTCTGCCTGTAAACTCTTTTAAATTTGTTCTAAAACTCAGTTAAGTACATGCATTTGTAATTTATTTTTTGAACAGAGGGGCAGGGAATGGAGTGCAGCAGGTTATTCACTGGCAGTAACTTTGAAACATAGCTTAAAAACTTGGCATCAAAATTATATTTGCGCTCTCAGGCTGAGACAGTCTTCTTCAGACAGGAGGCTACTAGTCTGATTTATTGTAACTTCTTGTGCAGGAGCTGAGCGTATGGCATAGTTCATCATCTTTGGAAGCTGGCAAGGACGGCCTCAGACTCTTTCTGTTTGTTCTTTAAGCAGTTGTCAAGACAGTCATGGGGATTCCAGCTGCATAAGTCTCTTAAGAATTTCATCCTATTTCCACACCCAAGGAAATGAATAGTATTCAAAGTCAGAAGTGGAAGTATTAAATGAAGACCGGTGCTGTTGGAGGAGATGGTGGAACTAGATGGCTCAAAAGACAGATGAGAGGATGCAGAACCCTTTACTCTGGGCTATTAGTCCAGCGCCTGTCACTCCTTTCCTGGCTAGCATCTGCTGCCTTCTCACACTCTTTCCTGGGCAGGAGGGCTGTTTCACAGGGGTCAGGATCAGAATTGCTTCCAGAAGACAGTGGTACTACTCCCACGGGATCTGGCTTGGGACAGAACAAAATTTCTCTCACTAAATGCGATGGCTCTGAGCTGTAGCTGAGGCACAGCTCACTTTGGATAACGTTAGCACTTCAGTTTACAGTGCTCTCTCCTTTTACCAGTGTTTAAGTCCCTGTTTGTCATCCCTACCAGCATCCCCCGGTGCCTCATGGAGGCACGCTCACTCCGTGCTGCCAGGGTACCCTGGCTGCCTGCAGTTTGTCTGGGTGACGGACGATTCAGGCGTGTGCTAGAGGTATCCACCTGGACCGGATTATTGCCTCATAAAAATGGGAATGAAGGGAAAAGTCTGTGAATGGATTTCACAGTGAGGATGAGTCTTAATGATCATCAAGATCGCTGTCACTACTCAGAGTGAATTAAGATTTTGTTTTAGAGCAGCACAACTAATCATGTAGAGTGAAGAGAGGATCAAGCATACTGCTTTCTGCATCACAGCAGACATACTTCATAATAATAAGCAGAGAGACATCAAGGCTGTCACATCAATATCAATGATTCCATCATGCAAACCCTGTCAGCAATATTGCATTATTTAAAAAATATAATACTCCACACAGAGACTGCAACACTAAATACGTTCGAGAAAAAAAATAAAAACAAATGCACAAAGAGATGAAGAAGAGCAGATCACATGTGTTCGTATTGATTCAGTAGTTTTTTGGTTTCATCTCCCTGGGAAGTGAACAAAATCTACTGGTGTAAAATTTCAGACAGATAGAGACCTAAAGAGAAAGGACATGTGAGGACCTCATCTTTCAAGATGAAATAAAAATGAGGACTGTTGTGGGAAAATAACAGGAAAAGCTGAGGCCCATTTACAGTCCCTAGCTTGCAAAGTGTGTGGCTGTAGGTCTGCTTGCTCATTTGAGATTGATCTCACTCCCAGTGAAGGCTGAACTTCTCTGGACTGCAAGCAAGCTGCTCAGAGCCCTTGATTCTGGAATATTTGGTGGGCAAAACAACAAATGATGACAGAAAGGTCACGTCTCTCAGAATGGCAGGGATATCACAGCCAGATAGTTCTCCCTGTGGTTTAAGTGCCGAGGGAGAAATGTTATGCATTTACCTTACTTCATCACTACATTGCTCATGTTTTTTTTTGTATTGCCTTCTGCATGTATTTTCCTTTTCAGTGTCAATAGAAAAGGGATGGCAAAATTAAATGAGGACAAGAAAGCTATGCGCATACTTTTTAAAGAGGAGATTTGGATGCTTGTACGCAGAGAAAGAAGCAATTTTACAAGCACTGAATGAGTGGAAGACTTGCACTGTGAGCCCATTTTAACATACTAACACATCTTTAACACAACAGGGTGGGAAATTATTTAAAACTTGAAATTCTTTATTACTGATGTGTTAAAATTATCCATATAACAGATCAGCGTCTACACTATTATGTAAGTGGATGACTTTTATTACACTTCTACAGATACAACTTTTACAACATTTACAATTCAAATATTTTGAAATATTAACTAAGTTTCTGTAAGAATTACAATTATTATTTCATAAACTTGCTAGCCATTTTTTTATAATTACAACCCTTTATACCACGCATTTCCTTTAGACTAAAAATGTCTGAACTAAAGAGGCAGAGTGCAAGGAAAAGAAAGACTCAGTAGAAGTGGTCTGAATGAGATAAAAAGGAGCTCTGCAATTACGATTGACAAGTTGGTTTAATATCCAGTGAAAAAAGAATGCAATTCTAGAGCAGCTGGATTAATTAAGTAATATGGCAAAACAAACCATGGGTTATTATCATTTTCAGTATGCCTCAGGACTTACCGAGGCCTGAGGGCTTAGAGTTCAAATTCTCTCCACAAAAAAAGTAACAGATATGTATAATGTCAAGATATAAAATGTATCTTATATACATAATGTAAGTATATATATGACACATCTTACTCAAAATAAAATTCAGATATATTTTCTCATATATATCTCATTATATTAATATCTTCTATATCTCTCTGTATATATATAATACACAGATATATAGATTGCTGTGATTACGAAAAGCAGGCTAAAAAAGGGGGGGAAAAATCCCAACCTTTAATATGATCAGAAATAAAACAATCTGAGGAAGAAAACCCATAAGTGGTCTTGAGGAAGTGAGTGAAATAAATGATGTGACCCAGTTTGCTTTTACTGGAAATCTGCTCTTGCCTGGGGCGTTATAAAAATCAATCAGACAGGTGAAAATAGAAAGTGAACGACCACTGGATGGTTTAACAAATTTATAAAAGCTTCATAGAAAACCTGGAGACCCTGAAAATGATTCTGAATAAGTTCACACGCCAACTGCAAAAAGACAGGCAGATCACATCTTATAAAATGACACTTGGGTAAGTTATACTTACATACACGAGTAGACCAGCAGACTGTTTTAAAAATCCCCTGCAGCCCTGGATGTGCAGGGGAAGCATAGCACAAGGAATGGTACAAAAGACACAAAGTAGTCATGTTCTGTGTAGAACTCACTTGTCACTGTGCAGGTATAGTGAAGCTTTATTAATTACAGGGCCAAATTTCTTCCCTGATTAGAGATAGAAAAGAGTGGTTGGTCTTGCTCGATCCGTTGGGTTTGATCTGAATGACTGATGAAGGATTGCAAATATGTGGAAGACCAGTGGATTGGCATTAATTTCTGTTGACTGATGATCGGGCAAAGCAGAAGGGTCAGAAACAGCATGACGCAGGTTTGAGAAGGATGCGGCTGTTGACACCCTGGAAAGACTCCCGGTGAGTGTCCGGGAAGCACTCACACTGTGAAAGTCTTGAGGCAAACCTGTAGGCAATGTTTGCCTGTGTACGCAGACCTGGGCACAAGTGGCAATTTTGTTCTTCCTGTCTGAACTGGGGACTGTCTAATATTGTCTTGTGTTGGAAGATGAACCGTGGATCTGCTTGGACTTTGGATGCGTTTGGTAGCAGGTGGGTCATGAGTACCCAGGTGAGGGCTGAGTCCCAAAGGAGAGTGAACAGAGGAAGAAGGACAGTCCCTACTGCTTTGGAAATACGCTTGTTGACAGAAGGTATAGATGTGACGACAGAGTGGAGCTGTGGTAAGGTAAATTCAGGTAAACCGATAAGTGTCAGAGAGAAAACTTTTCATCAAAACGTAAACAAAAATGTTCAGGGTCCAGGATCTCAACTACTGACTTTTTGCAAGACCAAGCTGAAAACAGACCTGAAAAGAAAATGAAATATCTGGGCTGCATGAAATAGAATCTAATAGCAGATACAGAAAGATGATGCAAGCAAAACTGGCAAAAACATATATTTCCTTTCAGAACAATAAAAACAAGTACACCAGTGATCACTAATAGAGATAGGAACCTGTATGAAATGTTGACATTTATCAAATATTCTGCAATAGAAAATGAGCTTAGCTTGACAAGTATCATGTTCCAGGCCTGAAAGCATACGAAATGAGACAGGCAGAGACAGTTCTGATATTTTGAGAAAAAAAGTTACACCAAACAGTGAAGAAGGTAATCAGTCAAAGCAATCAAGGAAAGCATCAGGGAAAGCAGTATCAGGTTATAGTCAGGAGCCTGTGAGTAAAAACCAACTGGAATTAAAAGTAAGGTTACCATGGAAGACTGAAATAGTAATTCTGCTGATATATATGACATAAATTACAAAGCAAACCTTAATTGTTCTGTGTTTATCACTGTTTCTTAGCATATGGTAGTGAAAGAAGTTTTTACTACCTTAGTAGGCTAAAACACTGTGATTTTGTTGTAAATTATTACACTGACTCCAGTCCTGATGTTATGAAAATTAGTGGCAAAGCTGTGAAAGAAGGTTATTTAGAGATAAGTTTGAATTTCTGAAAGGAAGCATTAAATCTCAGAGAACCACCCCAACCTGGACTCTGCCACAGGCAATAAATCAGCAAAAAATTGTATCTGAAAGAGAGGGAAATATGAACAACATTCTAGTCATTACGCCGTAATAGGGAAACACAAATATTATACCTGAACTGCATAATACGAACTGTGTTCTCTACAATGAAGATACATTCAACAAGTAATCAACATACTCTGTCATAGAATCATAGAAGCATAGAATGGTTACAGTTGGTCCTAGCTTGATGTACATCACCACTCAGCACATATGAAAAAAACACTTGCAAATTCAAGGCAAAAAACCATACTGCAAATTCTGTTTTCAAATTTAGAAACTCAGTGTAGAACTATATGCATTTGCACATTTAAAGCATTTTACACTTTTAATTCGTCTCAAAATAAATGTGCCTACATATGCAGTGTAAAACACATATGAAGATGGCAGTACAGCTTTCTTTTGGATACTAAATAGTAAAAATGCCAAATGTTCACAGAAGTTGGCTGAATACTTTGTTATACTGGTGCTTGTCCATAGAAAACGATTTAAAATAATCTTTGAGGGCAAGATTTCTTGAATAAGAGTGGGATAGCTGCTCCACAAATCAAGTAAAACAATTTTAGTGTTATTCTCTTCACTGTTTAGTCTCATTTAAGGAAGTCTTGCTGAACACATACTTTCCCCTAAGAGAGACTGTAAAGATAACACTATCACACTCCTTCCTAAAGCAGCCTGAGAGCATTGCATGGTTACAGCTCTGTCAGGGATGAATGAACACCAAGGTGATTACTTGAACATCTGTCTTTGGCTACTGCAACCTTAACTCCTTTTTAATATTTTATATTGTTTAGAATTGATAATTACCATTATAAACAGCAACAATAATAACATGCATGTACTTTCTTATTTAAAACATTGATGTATGCTGTGATCTCTAGCTTCTGCATGACCAAAGTGTGTGAAAAATTATTTACCTCATGAAATATTTTATCTCTCGATCTGCTTAATACTTTGATAATAGAATCCGATATACTTATGTCTGTGTGCAGTTTATCTTCTGCACGGAGTTCACCCAGGAAATTATGCCTACATATATTGGTCAAAATATTAAGTAAGATATAACTAGTGACCAGAAAAGGAGAATACCTTATTATATGTTTGTGGTTTAAATACCATGCCAGGCGGTAGGCAGTACCATAGGCCAAGATTACTTTAGACAAATTTCTGAAAGGTTGTAGTTGCTCTCTATGTACGCCTTATTTAGGCATTTTTATAGAGGTATTTAATTACAATGCCAGGTGTATCTTGTTCTAGCCCAGAACAAGCACTCAGATTGGTCTGATTCCTCTATTTAGCTTTTTTTTTGTTTCTGAAAAATAGTATGCATTGGCATGGAAGAACCTCACAAATAAATGCATTTACTGTCAGTAGATGGCTGCTTCAAAGTCAGTGCAATTTCAGAATTGGCACTAGAAAGCAGTCAAATGTCACAAAGCTTACAACATGGAACAAACAGTGGATTTGATTATCTGCATCTGTCCCATCCTCTCCAGTGAAGGTTTCAGGACTTTATGCAATTTATACACAAACAATATATCGCGATTTGCGACAGGACTTACAGAAAAGCTAAGATGTTAGTCAGGTATAATTTGTTTTTAAAGTAAAACATGCCAGTGAAGATTTGTCAACCCAAATCAGAAGCCATTGATTACCTCAACAATGAAGAAAGTGGTGTATATCTTGCATGTGACCCTTGGTTTCCGGAACTTTTTGAAGAGCTTCATATTACAGAGCTCTGGGAGCACTGTGGAAACAAGAGAAATTATAGCTCTGTCAGTATGATCACTGGGAAAAAACACATCATCAAATCCATGCAGTCGAAGTCATGTTTGAAACATATGTCTGTCAAAGATTAAAATGAAATGAAGACAGTTTGGAGGTGTTATATTATGCCTATATTTTCCTACCTTGAAGATTGTTGGACCAATACAAAAAGTTGTCCTTTGCCTGAAAGATGGGAACAGGGATGATGTATGCCCATTGGGCCAAATTCCCAGTACACTTGAAACAGTAGGAGCACAGAAAGGCAAGATGAACTGGAAGTCATTAGAAAACCTGTGTCATTAATACTGCTTTATGATCTACAGCCTTATGGTCTTAGATCTCCAGCTGCCTGTCACAATCACAGAAATAATAGAAGCAGCTTATATTTCCTACTGTACCTGTTTCCTTTAAATCTGGAAATCTGACAGCTGTGAACATCTAGAATGCTTGTCCTATTATCTCCCCTTTTTCAGTGTGGATAACTTAGGAAGATCTAATATTTGGGGGCTCTGGTATTTGTTCTCCTTCCCTAGAGACTGAGTTTTAGTTTTGCTCACCTGTAGGTGACTGCTAAGCTCATCAGTGATGGCTTTCTGTGGTGGGAGAAGTGGTGACTATTTCATGTGTGGGGATACAGATAAATTTTAAAGGTTCAAACCATATGTTTAGGTAACAGTTTGGGTTGGGAAACCTTTGGCAGAAGTTCTGATCACAGCAGCTGGGCAAAAAAGATCTGCACTGCCTGTGTGTAGCACAAATTTGGCTTATTTGAGTAGCAGTATGCAAACTGATGTATGTTCACTAATCTGCTCCACTACCTCACAAACATTCTCATCTTAACATAAGGCCCAGGAAAAAAAGTCACTGCTTTACAAAAATCAGATCTGGTATCACACAAGATTGATTTGCTTTGCTTTTATCAAACAAGTTAACGCATCATCTTAACTAAATGCCCAGCCTCTCCACAGGAAAATACCTATATTAAAGACTTTGTCTAAAAGATTTAATGAAGTCACTTTAGTAGGTATTTTTTACAGGGAGAAGGGGAATATTTACCATGGGTGAAAGAAGAACTTTGTGATAAGAAAATTCTATTTTGAAAGCCTATTTGAAGGCTTTCAAAAATTCCAGCAGAGGACATGAGATCAGTCTGTGTAGGAAAAAGGTCCCTCTCCAGCATGGGGTCTGATGTGTGCACACTTACCCCAGCTTAGTATTTTTTCTCCATCTTCCATCACCACCCAAATTTTGAACAAGAAGGACTTTTAAAAGCCACTCTTGAAGTAAGCTGCAATCAATTTTTCAGATTGTTTTCTAAACCTCTTTAGGAAGTTCACAGGACACCCCACAATTTCTGGCCACACCTTCCACCCCTCATTAGGGAGGAGAAATGTGCTGAAAGTGACAAGAGAGAAGAGTCTGCATGCAAACACTTGTCTTCAATAATTAGCAAGTAATAGGAAAGAAATAATCACATATGTACAAATGACAAACCGACTCATGCCTCAGCAATCTGATTCTTTGCTATGATTGAGCACGCAAGTTCATTTTTAAAGCAGTAATTCGAATGGTGTAAAGGAAGATCTGTTTGTTTGCTTCCTCTCCCCCCGCCCCAAGACAGAGCATTAGTTAAAAAAACAAATGAAGGAAAATTCCCCGAAGAACCTTAGCAGGGAACAAGAAAAACATCCATCGTAAACAGCGGGTGGGTCTTCTGACAGGCTTTGTTTGCAAATGATAACAATTACAGGTAATTTTTCATTTCAATTGGAAGAACAGGTATGAAAAAAAAGGAGAGCAAAAGAAACAGAGAGCGAATGAGATTTCCCAAGTGTCTTATTCCCTCCCAGGTCTACAACCTAACAGGAGTGTAGAGAGCTCGGTAGTTTCTTCTCATTCCATTAAGTGAGATCTAATTGTGTCTCTTCTGTCTGTTGGCAGATGCGGTTTCTACATAACAACAGCCCAGAGACAGAGCTGCCTGATTAATGCCTCCAGCTGTCATATGCCCCATTATCTGTGCATTTGCATAACTTAATGGTTTAGGACAGGGGAGAGAGGATGCTTAATTTAATGTTTAGCAGGCCCTTGATAGCTGAATAATTTAAGAACTGTCAAGGGAGGTCAGTCCTACAGCGATTCAGCAAGACAGCTATGATTTCTGAATATCATTAAAATCCTTACTTAGGATAATTTGAAAAAAAAAAAAAAAAAGAAGGGAGGGGGTGCAGAAGAACAACCATGCCTGAAAGGAGGCCCTGCTTCTCTGTTAACCATTCCTTCCCTGAGGACTAGGAGAAAGACTCGGGGAAGAAACATCAATTCATACCATGGCCAAGAGAGAAAGGGAGAAAGGGTTAACCGTATGCTTTCTCTCCCCATCCCCCAGTCTTATTCTCATTGCTAAAGGGTGGAAATACAGAATTTACTTAAATTCAACTAACAGCCCAACATGCTTTGAACAGGAAACACTCTCGGTTTCATTAGATGCTAATGAATATTATTAAGCTAATCTGCCATTTGTTTTCTAATTATGTGTCAGAAAGCACCACAGTGGCAGCTGAGGCAACTGCCAGGGTGCATTTATTTATCTTCCAATGCTATGTTTACTGACCGACTACAGCACAGAGCGATTAGGATTAAATAAAAAGGGATAAAAAAAAAAGATAAGATTTATTTTTTCAAGTTGATTACTGTTGTTCTTTTCCAAGTTCATCAACTTCTGCATGACATTGGACTGTATTTTAAGAACTGATAAAATGAAGCTATTTAGGCTACACTGTGAGGCATTCTGTCATAACACAAAAAAGGATGAAAAAAGTATCTCGTGGCTGGACTGACCCTGCCTATTTGGTAGCCAAATCAAGGACTTGCTCAGTGAGCCACAGAGCCATGCTCTGCTATTTCTATTGAGTTCCTTGCCTTTGTCTGGCCCCGTCCTCCACTCTCCCAAACCAGAGCTCTGCATTTCCTGAGATCTGGCACTCTGAAGACCATTTGATTAAGAATTAAACTATTGCAAGATGTGCTAATGGTAAAGAAGTAATCTGTGAAACTACCAGTGCCCTACGCACTTTATGTCAGTGTGTGTGCACACACAGCCCGTATGCACCTGTACACACAAACATAGGTACACACAACTGGGTGAGCTACCTAGATTTTTGGGAGTGTGTGTGTGTTCTAGATCAATGGCTTAGAACATCATCTCACATGGGAGCATCTAGTTTTCCTCTGAGATTCAGAAAAATGCGTACGGAAAATTGAGTTGGAGGATTATATTGAGTCAAAGGAGAGCAATTACTGTGGCTGACTGGCAGTTGCCCAAGACTTTATAAGGGACTGAGTACCTCCTGTCTTTGTGCTGCTGAAATCTCCTTCCAAGTCATAATTTTCTTTACATTTTTTAAATACGGAAACTCAACAGTTGTCAGCTGAATTAATCATTCAACAGGCTTAGTCTGTAAATAATGACCTGCATCATCACCTTGCAGTTCTTACACTTGACAGATCTTTGGTGGGGTGGGGTAGAAGAGCTGTAACAGCACGGAAAGGAAAAAGAAATCTGCTCCTCTGTTACTGGCCTGTTTTGTCCTTTTTTATGATCTTCCCCTGAAGTATGCAGTACACAAGAGAACAGGATGTAGGACTCAATGGCACGTTTGTTGGGTGTGTGATAATTTTTATACACAGAAATGATCCATGGTAGCAAAGTTGTGGATAGCTCTGGTTTGTACTCCTGAGGAAATGAAAGATGATGTTGGCTTTTTTTTTGTTTAGCTACATTACCATTTCTTGCTTGCAGAAAGCAAGATTTTTTTTTATTCACTGATATGATTTTTAATGTTTGTTTGATTTTCTTTTCAGTTGCTTTGTTTTAAAAGGGGAAATTGAGAAACAAATGTGCATTGTGAAGCTCAGTTTCTGAGAGACAGATTTCCATCAGGTTCATTTCTGGCCATTGCCTTTTTGTTGCTTCCTAGCAGGGAATTGATTAGTAGCAGTGTGAAGCCAAAGTAGAAACCAGAATCTTTTATTTGGTGGAAACATGTAGTTTCAGGTTAGAGACCTCACTTTTAAGCATGTATTCCTGTATTGTTGGCTTTTGAATCATTTTGCTGTGTTTTTTTCAGAGACAAATTTAGTATTAATGCTGGAAACCCGTAAATGACAACATTGTCCATTCTTAGGCTTCCTCTAATAGAACAAGAATAAGAAACAAAATGGGAAAGGAAAAAAACACTTATGCGTGGTAACATAAATCATCACAGTTGTTCCAATCAGCACATATGGTACGGTAACATTGCCCACTGCTTTGAGACCCTCTAATGGAAGACCATATGGGCTGCTGCTGCATCAAAACACAATAGGCCTGTGTTTAGGACTCCGTAGTGACCTGGATTCAGAACTTCTTTGCTTTTATTGGTTTGTGTGTCTGCATCAACATTTTTTTTTCTTCCAATATAGTGGGGATTTTTTTTGGTTTGGTGTTTTTTTTTCCACCCCTAATTCCTTTGTTCAGTGACAGATTCCTACAGATAGAGCAAGACAAATGTTTGCCTGTGTATTTTGTATTTCATGTGATTACCTTTGCATATTTTGGGACATTTCCAGATTTCAGAAACAGTAAGAGAACATTACAGCTGGATCACTTTGTCAAAATAAATTCATAGAGAGAAAAAGTATTTTCCTTTCTCTGGTGCATATTTTTTGAATCACAAAACCCATTTGTTTGGAATAATGGAAACTAGGGTGCTGTCCAATGGTTCACAATCAATGCCTTGTGAAAATCACTCTGTTCTATGGCTGCACTGAAAGAGTGCAATGCAAAATACTGTTAAAGCTGTAGTACTAGGGTGTTATAAATTTTATTTACCTAAAAACTTCTGCACCATTACTGAAGTGGGCACAATGAATACCCCTGGATCTAAACACTCTAGCACACTGATACGTGGTACTAAGGGTATACATACAACATGCTTTCTTGCTTTTCCCACACTCACGGATTCCCTAAAAAGAATCTGTCACAACCTCTTTTTTTTTTTCAGGGAAAACATTAAAAACCTCCATGGATTTCATACTGTTTTCCTTCAAAGGATTCTATTTGTTTTCAGTCATGGCCTTCCAGCCAGTTATGGCTCTTTAGCCCAGCCCTCAGCTGGAGAAGAGTGGGTGAGATCCTCCATTTCTTGCCCAGCTCCCAAAAAGAACAGCAGCAGATAGGTGGTGGACTCTCCTGGTCTGTCCTGTGGTGTGCAGGCAACCAGTGGCTTTGTATAATGGTACCCCTCCTTCTCCTCCTCTTAAATGATCTGTTATGCATGGGTCAAGGATAATGTTCTTGATCTACTCAGCTTTTCTGAAGTATAACAAAAGTATAATCACCAAGGGGTATACATTCACCAAGGACCTGCCAAGCCCAACGTAAGACAGAAGACAGCACGTGGATACGGAGGACAGATGAGGACATGGTTATTAACACAATGACGGAGACTGGCTGGTTGGAGAACGGTTTCCCTTTCTGTTCCCAAAGTGGACAGGTTTCCTCTGGCAGCTGGAGCTAGCTGGTGGGAATGAATACAGGCAGAGGAGGGCAGATATCTTCACATTGTCAGGAGGGAAATAGGGCATGAAGATCCCTTCAAGTGATAGCTCTTCTGCCTCCAAGATGGGTTTAAACTGAATTTTCCTTGCAGATGGGGGTTTTGAGAAGTACCAAGCTCCAATGGCAGTGGGTGTATATGGAAGCATAAGGGGCTTAAATGGATAGTGACAGGGCTCAGACCATGGCAGAAGGACGCATGGATGCAGTAAGACAGGAAAGCTGGGCAGTACTTATTAACAATATAAACATATTTCTGTCAGTTTTTTATAACCAGTATCCCAGGGCAATGGTACAAGTTTAACAATCTAGCTATGCAACAAAGTCCTCATCATTCCAGCATCATGTAACTGTTTATTTTGTAACTGCTTCTTCTATCAATACTATTGCTTTGATGCTCCTGTGGCATGAACTTGAAATTAATTGTATTACTTGACACTACTGTACCGTACAGTAGCAAGTTAAGCAGCCAGCATAGCCCCAACCTCTTGGTTATTTTTAGGTAGGGAAAAGGCAGGGATGGCAGGAATAAGTATTTTTGGTAAATACCTTTAATTGCTCCAGGTCTCTCCTGTACACAACAACGTTTAACTTTCCTTTTAAGACTTCTTTCTTCAGTGCTCTGTCACACCTATCAAGTGTCCCTACCTATATCTGTTTTTTAAGCTTTGAACCTATACAGATAAGCCCCGTAACTACATTAAATTCTTTATTCTGAAACATGAGCCAGAAAATTCTGTGAAAGAAGAATGGCGAATGGCAAAACGGAAAGTAATTGCTAATATAGACTTATTCAGGAGCAGAAAGGAACAGGGAAGCTTCCTGTTTCTTCTGTATCCTTCTGAAGTAGATGGGATTCTTCCAAATCTCAAAATTAGGTTTGGTTTTAGGGAAAGGTTTCAGTCAGTGCTTGTCCTTCTAAATCAATTTCAAAACATAAGTCCTGCAATAAATGCCTGATCTCCTGCATGCAGATTCAAAACCTACTTTTCTGATTCTGTCTTTTTCTATCACACAGAAAACACCAAGAAGTCTCATATTCATATTCTCCCACTCACACATTTAGTGGAAAACAATGCAAATGTTCTTCTGCTGCACTGGATGTCACCTAGATGAAAATTTAAAAATAAAATATCCTCTTTCCTCTGTTTCCAGAGGCGATTAGGATGACAAGTTAATCAAGACTTCATCTAAGTCCTGCATTTTTCTATTCATCATATCACAGTTCTTCTAATGTAGCTGTCCAGTCCACTCAAAACAGGCTTTTAAAAAGGACTGGATATGTCGCAGATTTACTTTGCTGAAAAATCTCTTAGTCTCTTGCTTAACTAGCCACATATGAAGCAAAACCCAGAAAGACTGCAGGTGTCTCAGAGAGGTGGCTATTAGGAGGACAGCTGGAATGACCTCGGTGCCCTGAACTGAAACCTAAGGAGACCCAGAGTGAGTTTTCGGCAGAGTGTCATGCTTCCCTGTGACCTGGAGAAATCACTTACGCTTCCATCTGCTCAAGGGTCCTCATTTGCAAAAGAAGAATTTCTCTCTGCTTTAAGGGTTCTGCACCACTAATGACAGCGAGTGTTCAACTTCTGAGAGGATGAAAGGCATCAGATATATGCTGGTTGTCTTTAACCCGCTTTGCGCCTTTTGGGGTCCAATGCGTAAAGAATACAATTTTCCTACACTGCCTACTACGCTACATATAATTCACAGGACTTAAATAAGAATCTGGAGAATCATATCACATGATGGGGCTGACAGTCCTAAAGAACAGAGGTGGTTAAAGATAGTCTTTCAAGAGATAGAACAATTGGGTTCAAGGCCCTGGGTATTTTAAAACTACCCATGAGTTCAGAAGGGAGGCCAGTTGCAACCTCCTGCTGCCTCGGCCATACCCTGTGCTTCCCTGCAGTCTGAGTGTGGGAAGGGAATGGTATTTCATATGTATTCAACTGTTGTTTTTCTTTTGTTATAGTCTTCTGTAGCTGGTATATAATGAAAGGACATCTATTTAAAAGTGTTATATTTCCCTTCTGAGGTTTTCATGAGAAATGCACAGATTATGGCAATTTTCTCCTCTCTGTAACATGACATTTTACTTTTAAATGGACTCTAATGTTAATAAAGTCTTTATAAACTCTAACAGCATAACAATAGTGATAGAGCTTGTCTTTTTTCTCCGCCATGAAAATAAAGAAAGTGTGTCCTGAATAATTTTTCCTAAGAAGCTCTAGGAGAAATCCCTTACAAATGTTACATGAAAGGGATGCTGCGAAAACTGGGCTAAAATACGTGCTCCTCAGCTCAGCCTGAGGTGGAAGTCTCTCTGGTCAAGTCACTGTTCCTCTGTCTTTGGTTTCATTGGTTAAAGCCCATCAGGAATACAATTACGTTGTAAATCTTCTGATCTGTATAATGAGTAATAGATTTTCTGTTCCCAAGAGATCAGAATAATTGAATATATTAAAATTTAACTCAACTTTTGATACCTATTTTTATTATTGAATTCAGAGTTTCTTTTGAGTGGCATATGTGGAAATTTAAGAGAATGGAAATGGAAACCAAGAAAATCTGTATCTGTACCAAAAGTCCAGCCTGTGAAGTGAACCAATTTCTCTGTTCTGGTCAACAACCCTACGAGGAGAGGTCTTAAAAGACCTCTTTACATAAATACATATTGTGATTAAACTCTGTGACCTATGAAGAGTCCAAATACCTGTTTTTACTGACCATGTACAAAGCTAGTTACATATGTGCATTCCTGTGCTGGCAGGTTCTGATAACTTTTAATAAAGGTGTAAATCATTTCTTCAGTAGTATCTCCTCGGTCTATGTGAAATGAGCTAGCAGACACGAGGCAGTTCTACTCCCCACAAAAATGACATTGTCAGAAAACAGAATAGTTTCCAAGATGATCATGGGATCAACAGAACAGGCAATGTGTGAATAAGGATGGAGACTGAATATTAGTTTGTCCCTAGAGCTGGTCTCACTTTGTAAAGCTGATACAGGGGGACAGTAGGCAGTTTGGAAGAAGGCTGTATTTTTGTTTTGTTTCTTGCCTGTTCAGAGGATAAAAAAAAAATGCAATAGGCTCTTGACCTATGTCAAGCCAGCAATTTTCACCAGAACTAGACACTAAGGAAAAAATAGTGCTGAGCGTCACCTTGTAGTATTCTGAGAAAAACTTGCTAGGTGCTAATTATCCTGGAAACCTGATGATCTATTTTTCACTGTGAATGTTTGTTTATCATTTGTGCCCTTACTGAGACACTGTTCAATAAAAAATGAAATTCTTGCCCTGTCATCTCTGTCAATGGAGCACTCTGTCAACTATTGAAGTTCAGCCTAGGATCTCGCTTTGAAGACATTAAAAAGTATTACTGCAGGCAGAGCTCTTTTGTTCAGTTGAACAAAGTATCCCTCCATTTACGTGCCCTCAAAATTGGGACTATGAATGCACTTCTGATAGGGGGTGGAAAATCTTGACTTATGCTAACAAGTCTGAATGAAAAGTGCTGGGATTAAGGAATCCAGTCTGGTGCAGAAATGAAGGACTTGTAAGTAAGCGTACAGTACAAAATCAAGGCCAAAAGTGAAGCCAAATTCTTTCATTGTGGGGATGCTTCACAGCTTCCCACTAATATGTAGCTTTCCAAAGCAAACAAGATGAAAAAGCATTGCAATTTTGCTTCATCTGCAGTGTAAGAGGGTCTTGAGTGATCCGGATGTAGGTCTAACTGCAAGAAAAGGGTCAGACTGAAAATGCTCCTGGCATAAGGCAGTATACTGCTTTATGCTTCCCTATGCTATGCCTCTTATTCCCATTTTATCTGGCCAGCAGATTCACAAATTGCTTCATGTGAAGATATGTAGTGACCAGCAATTATGCAGTATAGCGGGACATAAGGACATACTTGTCATTTTCTTACTCCTCCCTGACTCTATGCTTACAGTCAGCACTCGAATAGGCCAAAGCTGGGTTTAAACCCAGACGCTGGGCTTAAACCAGTACTCACTGCTCCTCTGCAGGCACATGTGTCTGTTAAAAGGGTGAAAACCCACTGAGACTAGTGAATACATTCAGTGTTTCATTTAAATTTTTCTGTGACATTCATGCCAACTACTAATTAACACTGATTAGTGTTAACTCCCCTCAACCTCCTTCTAACAAAGCACCGTGCATGCATCAGCTCTGCTTTTTATTTGTAAATATCTTGTCTGAAACAAAGCAATTTATAATCTCCTTACTTTTGTGAATAGAAAATATGTGCTCTTATCCACTTTATCAGCCAGTCGAGCACTGCTCTTTCACAGCCTGATCCAAAGTCCACGGAAAGACTCCTGCTGGGTTAAACGTGTTTTAGATCAAGCTCTTAGCAAAGGCAGCACTTTAATAAATCATAGCCTTGCAACCTCTCTGACAGGCTGCATACCTTTGTGGTTCTCTATGGCCTGCCAGCTTTAGGGTTTTCTTTGTCTTTTTAAGGATTTTATTCTACCCAAGCAACCCTGACTTATATTCTGTACAGCCCCGCTGAACGTAAATGGAGTTTTACAGACTGTAAGTCAGAACCGACTCTGATTCTCTGATGTTGTCTTTTTCTGATCCAAGGTTCACTGTCATGCTAGCTTGTCTATTCCACCCTCCTACCTTCCTTCAAAATTTCATTTATCTCTTATTTCTGTGTTTCCAGAGCTCTGGCCCCATCACTCAGCTGCTAAATCTCTGTTTCTCTCTATTGGGCTGCCTTCTTCCTCTCAACCGCCAGATCTTTTCTTCCTCCCAGCAATCTTTTCCTCCTCAACTGTCATAATGTATTTGCTGCTATTTAATGAGGTGCCCAAGATCAGCGAACTGACACTCTCATTCTGTCTCCCAGCATCCTTAAACGGATAGCATGATAAATACAAGCCAAAACAGCATTTTCTGCTAAGGAATTGAAACTTCTAATAGACATGCCTTCCCAATTCTCCAAAACAGATCGGGCAATGTCCTCTGACACTAACTTCACAAAACTCCATTGACTGCAGCAAAGTTACTTTGACTTATGGCGACTGAAGTTTTACCCCATAATATAAATGGAACTTGTATTTCACATAAATCAGAAGAAAGTAGTTAGATGTATGGCAAATTAAATTAAATATCTGATGTCAAATTACTGCAAGTTCCTGAATTAGTGCTGCTTAATATCAAATCTTAAATTTGCGTCTGAGGTCAAATTAAAATTACCATTATCTAATGGAAATAGCTCTGTACTATATCTTCAGTGACAGTCATGAGTTTAATAATCTAACAAACCACTGGATGTCTCTACTGTGCCATAGAAGTCCACTTAAAATACACATATCTGGCACAAAATTCTACTTAAAAAGAAGGCAATTTGCACACGGAAATATTGGAAATGATGGGACAGAGATTTGAGATGGATATATGCTATGAAATGCAGACATTACCTACATGGTACAGTAAAATTCAATTCATTCTTTCAAATAAGGAAGCTCTTTCTCTTTTCATTATTTAGATGATACCCGTTCTTCACAGGTAGGGAGAACCACACGTCCCTAGTACAGTGAATTTTGTTTGCTTTTATTTCTTTAACTCAGCTGAATGGAATTGAGATTTATTTTAGTCTTCCTACTTTGAACACTCTCCTAATACCCTGTTCTTTTGCCATCCTTCTCCATGGACCAGAGATGACGGAGTTACTCCTCTGGAAACTCTAAATGTTAATTAAGTAACAAAAGCCTATATGAGGACCGAGGCTATTTAGGACAGGAAGGATAAAATCATAAAGACAGGAATACCTAGGGCTATCAAACCTATTACACAGGCTGTGTGCTTACATGTGTAGGGGAAAGGGGATGAACCCTCCAAGAGATACCGGCTGGATTTAGTCACCATGGCTACACATGATTTGTTCTGGCTGTCCCTTCAAGCTGTTTTTCAACTGAGAAGGATTGCAGGGCTGTGAGGTTTCTGTGGGGTGGGCATGACACCGCTCCTGACATGGGCTGGCAGCAACACATCCAGGCACCTGATGAGGAGGCTACAGGCATTTCCTCATTCAGACACCTCCCTGGGTACAGGAAAAGCTGTGCTTGAAAATCAGGCTGGTTTTCTTTGTTTGGGATCCTGTGCCACCGCACTGTCTTTGGGGGGCTGTTAGTGTTCTGTATCAGGGTGCGTTAATTTGTTAAAGGATTCCGAAAGCGCCTTGTGACTTGTGTTGTGCAGGGTGGTTAATCTGTACATTTCCCTGGATTAAATATCTGCTGCATGACCCAAGTTGTTCCTTCCAGTCCTATATTGATTTGAAGTTTAAAAATGAAGAAGCAAAATTAATAATAAACACCACCACTGCACAATTTTCAATTTATCACAAAACTACCCATCCATCAGAGCAGTTATAAGTCATTACCAGTGTGGATGCTTTTGCTTGTTTGCAGTCACTCACATAGTCACTTCCACTTCTGAAGAGGCATCAGGATGTGAAAAATAGATGCCTGGTTTGAGAACTGGGATTTATGACTCAGCCAAATTCTTCTGTGCCGTGCCAGTAAAGACAATTCACTGGCATCTCTAGTATGGCTGCTGGATATTCATGCAGAAGCGATGCCATGTGTGATGCTAGAAGTCGGTGATGGCAAATTATTGTGTTAGGCTGGCAAAGTCAGAATTTGAAGGGTGTTGTCAAATACTCACAAATTACTCTAATCTGGGAAAAGGTAATAAATGGAGGCCGGGTACACTTACCTCAGTCTTAATGACTTTGACTGTCATTGGTGCTTGGTTTTATTTTCTTTTCTTAAAAAAATCCATAAAAATCTTGAAGTGGAAAAAGCTAATGTCTGTAATGACAGTGGATTCAATTTTGCTTCATCCCAGAACTTTGGTCTGAGCAGAGCAGCAGAGTTTTAAAAAGACTGCTCTATTCTCTTGTATCTATAATAAATTCCTGCTAGCAAAGTTTAAATATGCAGCTTCAGGGAACAAAGGAAGCTGCTAAAAGGTAGATAAATCATCAGCTTTTATTCAAAGGAACCTTTTCACCTATTCAGTAGCATGAATCTTGCAAGACAAAAACAATATTTTGAATTTTATAGTGCCTTTCATCCAAAGTACTTTGCAAAAAAATGAATAAATTAGTTTCCCCTCATGGTACGGTGTTTGCAAATGTTGATATTTCAGTTTCAAGGCGGTGTTGGTCAAGACAAAATGAGAGACAGTGGTTTTGCCAAAGTCCTACATAGGTAACCTGCATTGAGAGTCAGGAATAGTATCTGGATTAACATAAAACAAATGTCCTTTTTACTGGATTTGGGAAGCTAAATCATGCAGAAGACAAATCTGTGAAGAACCCAGTCTACAGGTCATGGCAGAGGATAAAATATCACCAGCTGACTGCAGGTATTTCTGCATTGAGAGTAAATGTAGAGAGATGTTCCCCTTATTGGTAAGCACGCTTCTCTGCTCATGGCTTGAGCCGGGTCAGGTTCGTAACTATAAGCATGGCAATGCTGGATCTCATTGGGGATTTAGCTCTTCGTCTCCGTGTCAGTTTGAGATCTGTAGAATGGGAATACACGTGTCCTCTTACCTTGCAGAGCCCCTGCAAGGATGAATATATGGATGTTAATGGATTTCAGGTGCTTAGTTGAATCTGCAGCAATAAGCACTGTATGATTTCTGCCAGAGTATCTTACATACCTTGTCCGGGTTCCCATGTACCTTGACTCATAGCATGCATATCAGACACAAAGATTTAGCCCTTTCTCCCACCTGTGGTGTTTCCCTAATGTACATTTCTTGGTCTTACATCTATACAAGTTTTAATTTTCCGGAATAATCACATTTGCAGTTTCACTTGGGGAGACTATTTGCTATCCCAGTAAATTTTCTGACACTCATTCTGCATGTCTTCTTGATTCTGTTTCCAAACATGTCATTATACCTTATTTGTTGCTCCAAATAACTCCTTTTATTGCCTTTGTTTTTATGCCTTTCAAATATTTGACATCTCCTATTCTGCCTCTCCACCATGCACTGGGTTGTCACTTAGCCAAGCTATCATGCAGAACTAGCTCCCATAATCTCACCTTGTTATTCACCTATTGACCTCTAATCTTTTTTGAGGTCTAGTGGAAACCTTCAGTATCTTTTGGGCTGGATTGAACGCAACACACCAAACGTGAATACACGAGAGTTGTACAAGGGAAGGACAAGTCCGTTCAAGTTTCCTCATGTGACATCCGAATCTAAGTGCTTTGCTTCTTTTTGCTGCTTTGTCACATCATGAGCTCTGCACTGCCACCTCCCCCACTTCTCCATCCTGCACAATGGACTCGGAGTGCTTCTGCCTGGGGAGTGTGTCTCCCACCACCCTAACGAATGCTAATTTCTCTTTACTGGCATTCACCAAACCCTCTGAACTATTCTCAGTGAATTACTAAAGAAATCTTTCTCATCATGCTCTGGTTGCTGAGCTGTTGTCCAGCCTGAGCAGCTTTAAAGAGCCGTTTCAGACCATCCATCCCACACTTCTTTCATTTGTGCATGTTGTGCTCAAGATTCATCTTGCTATTCCTCCTCTGGAAGTATATCTCCCCTGTGTGCCCATGGCCTCGTAATCCATCAGGCTTGGCCTACCTGTCTTGGAGAAACCTGTGCTCAGTCTACCGCGCTCTCCAGCTGCGGTGTGATGATTTGCTCCTGTTGTCCTCAGACATCTGCCATTAATCCGCAGTGTGACTAAGGTGGTGGTACTGGGTGAAACGCAGCCTGCACCTCTCCCATCCCTGCCAAGGGACGGTCTGTACAGAGGCCTGGTGGTCCTCATGCCTCCACGCTTTTTGGCATGGCCCCTGTCTGCTGCACAATTCCCCTGTATAGACCGGAGGGCAGGACGCCTCTGTGTAGGTTTGTCACAGGCAGTAGCGATCATGAGAGCCTGCTTGGAGCCAAACCGGACTGATAATATTGCCAGAGCCGTGGGAGAGGGAGGAGGAGAAGGAGCGGAGCTGCCTGCAAGATAGGAGGCTGAAGGAGGACTGTGATTCCTACAACTCTTCTGAAAGGCTTTTAACAGTCTACTTCATGGCCTCATTAAGCGAACAATGTCAGAGCTTTAAAAAGAGCCCTCTGCGATTCATGCACGGGGCTGGCAATATATGTCACAACAGATATAGACAGAGAAGCAAAGGAGCAGGGAAACGCGCCGTATGGCTGGACCCCAAAGGAAAGAGCGAGAACATTTCCTCTTTCGCCCTCTACTCTGAATCCTTGCAATAATTAGCCAAAGTAAAATGAATATTAGCTTATGCTTAACTGCCTTTCCAGCATGTTACTCCGCATTGACCCAGTAGTGCTAAACCAATTATTTTTTGAACTTTATGGCTTTAAATAATCCTCTGCTCTAAAACTCCCTCTACCCCTCAGCTACTTAACCATAGGCCCGACTGCCCTAAATCCTTTTCTTATACTTTGTAGCTTTTTAAGCAAGCCCCCTCTTTAAGTAGACATAATCCCTTCTCTGTAGAAAACATGAAAGACCTTGAACAAATCAAGATTTCTCCATGGAGAATTCAGCTAATCCTGTGCTTAGCTCCTAACAAGGAAATCCATCTCGCCACCAAGCACCCCATTACCAGGACTAATGCCTGACTCGAATAACAAGCGAATTATTGTGCTTTAATTGCGGCACCACTCCGTCACATGGAGGAGCTGGAGAGGAACGTGACTCGGCTGCTCCAGGAAAGACAGGTCGCGCCTTTTTGTTGTTGTTCAGGTGGCTGTGATTTAAAGTCAGTCTAAATTAACTATTAATACCGACCGCACATGCTTCAGATTAGATGAAACAGCTGCACTGTAGCTCTGTAGCACACTTTATTACAAAACAAGTGCTGTTACACTGGATTACTGTTCTCCTCTACATTGTCTTTTGACTGTTGTGAAATTCGTACATATGCCGGGGCCTGAAGGGGTACAGTCATGCCTTCCTGGGAAGGGAGGCATCTACCATTTGGTCACAGGAAATTACATTAGTGTTAAATCAGAGCGAAAGCAAACACGGATGTGTGGTCAGCACATTTTCCCGGAAAGGCTTCCCGCAGCATGAGCTGGTTACTGCTGTGATGGAAGAAGGGAGAAAAGAAATTTTGTGGAAAAATAACATCATGTATTAGAGGAAAACAGAAGGCGCTGTTCTGGCTCTGGGGCGGTGGTGTTAGCACTGACATTAGCTGCGCACTTCGTAGCATCACAAAATGGAAACAGGAAGACGACACCTGGTACAGATCTTGGCTACGAGGTGGGACACCAGCCTCTGCCACTGGGATGGTCACTGTGATGAGTCCTTAGGACCCTGGTGATCCAGCAGCTGCATCTAAATTGGAAATGAGCCGCGCTGTGAGAAGCAGACTGCGTGCACCTCACCACGGGCATTTAGTGAGCGCACTCGGGGTGCACATGGCTTTTTCCCCAGCTTGCAGGGGTTTGGCAAGAGGTGTCCGCTGCATTAAGTCAACGGATGTAGAGGTGGATAGGGAGCCAGGAGCCAGTGTGTGAGGAGTGAACCCTGAATAGGAACTACTCCTTCCGACTGATGTGCTCAGGTAAAGCCACGCTGTCTCTGATTTAGTGTCTTAATCAGCTCCATGGCACAGAATTAGTGTGTGCTCCTTCTGCTGATTCAGAGAGTTTTGTGAGGCTCCTCTGGATGCCCTGATGTAGTGTGGGACTACAGGTGATTCTTCAGCTTTTTATGGATTTAGAACAAATTCATTTAGAAGATGCCTGGAGGGACTCCTGGATTAAGGAAGGAAAGATCTTTGATGCTGTTTGGCAGAGTGGAGAGAATTAACTGCAAGAACTATAACTCATTTCTATGCTTGATAAAAGCATGCATGTATTACTAGACAAGAGTGATTGTAACAAGACAAGAGGAAATGCTGTCTGTTCCACTGTGATGAGAAATTAGAATGAAATACCTTTTCTTATTCAGGCAGGGTTTATCATCCTATGCAGAGCAGAGGTTGCATGTTTATTGTCTTGGTTTACAATGTGCTTTTCTAAGTAAGATTTTTTCCTCTCTGTATAATACAGCTCAGCTGTGGTTGATGCTGCAGTCATGTCTCTAGATCCTGAAAAACAACAGTGAGGGATGGGCGGGACGGGAGAGACAAGCAGTGGCATTACATGGATTTAATGTGACATTAGGCAAATATTGAGCAAGATTTTAATTACAGTGGTTATGGCAAATTTTCCTGCTCTGAGAGATGTCAAAAATCCTCCTATATTTAGTAACCTGAACACAAGAGCCTCATTGCCTACTCTCTTCATCTCAGGCTGCATGCAAAGTGCGGACTAGGAGAGTTAATGGCTTGTAGTTTAAGGGGAGTTCCACTAGATGATGGTATAAATCTTCATAATGAGCCAGACCAAAGCGGGCAGCTTAGCGAGGAGTCCAGGAGAAGTGAAATGCCGCACAACTACAGGCAGTGACAGCCCCTAATCTTCCCCTTGCTGCGTTAGAGTGGGGCTCCCGACAATCGCACCGGCTGCACGAGCGCTGGCAACACCCAGCAACACTGCAGCTGGCTGTGGCACCACACAGGCAAACTGAATGGAGGGGCTGATTTACGTGATTTAAAATCAAGTAACAATTTGCTTAATTTATTTTGCAAATTAGGCTGGGCTAACATCAATTCATTTTTAAATGATACTATAAATGAGAGTAATTGTGTAATTAGCAGCAAATTAATTACAGGGCAGAAGATCCATTTACATGAATTTGAAATAAAAAATTAAAGCTGGGTCTTACATTCCCCCAGCTGACAGATGTCAGGATGTTGTTGGGGCACAAGTCTCATTCTGTCTTCCCCAGGAGGAGAAAAGAAACAGCTTTTTGTACAGCTCGGTAGCATCTTCTGTAGCTCACTCAGATTGGCACTGGAGGCTTCAAAAGGGAGTTTCATGGAGACCTTCTCAGGCAGAAGGAATATTCCCCGATGAGATAGCAATTAGGAGAAAGGGCATATCGGGAAGACAATGTCATCAAGAAAATCTGCTGGGGAGATCAACCTCTGAAATATATCAGCAATGGAGAAATGCTTGCCTTGGTCTCTGGGGAGACTGTAAAAGGATACGCCATTTCTGGATGCCAGTGGGAAGAAGAATACTGCCAAGGTTCTCCACTTTCACCCGAGTGCTGGTGCATCTCTCCTAGGACACAGCTTAGCTTGAGGAACGTAAAACCCAGGTTCCATTTTCGTTTCTGTCTCATTGTACCGGCTCTGGCTGCGATGGAGTTCATTTTCTTCAGAGCACTCTGTAAAGTGCTGCAGTTTGGGTTTGTGCGAAAACCAGTGCTGACAATGCACCCATGTTTGGGTTGTTGGTGAAGGGTGCTCGCACAGTGCCAAGGCTTTCTCTGTTTCTTACACCCCCTCGCCCCAACAAGGAAGGAGGCTGGGGCTGGGCAGGAAGCTGGGAGGGACCACAGGTGGGACAGCTGGCCCCAGCTGGACAAAGAGATACCCCTGCCATAGCACATCGTACTCAGCAATAAATGCTGGAGGACAGGAGCAGGAGGGGGATATTTGGGGTGATGGTGTCTGTGTTCCCACATCAGCGTCAGATGTGCTGAGGCCCTGCTTTCTAGGGAGTGACTGGACACCTGCCTGCCCACTGGGAGTCGTGAATGAATTCCTTGCTTTGCTTTGCCTGCAAGTGCAGCTTTTGCTTTATCTGTTGAACTGTCCCTGTCTTCACTCGCAAGTCTTCTCACCTTCCTGGTATTTTCCTCTCACCCCACAGGAGAGGGGGCTGAGGGAGCGGCTGTGGGTGTGCTTGGCTGCTGGCCGGAGTAAACCCACCATGTTCCTGTAGTGGATTTATTACCCTATAATTAATTAACTACTAATTGCACAGGTGCTTGTATTCACAGTATGAATAAAACCCACCAAAAAACCCCAAAACCACAGACTTCAAAGAGTAAGTCAGTGATGAAAAAGGAAACAAAGCTCAAGAATACTGATCCACAACCTCCTTGTATAACGAGTGTGAAGAGAATACTCTGTGTTTCTGTGGTGGCTCTGCTCCATAAATCAGTATCTTTCAAAAAGAAATGGGAAATGCAGAACCTTAAATGCTAGGACTCGAAGTACTTGCTGCCGTACAAAATCTACATACTTTTAAGTGCTTCCCTTTTCAAAGGTAGAATTATATGCTCATAAGATGGTTGCTGAAAACATCACAGTACTAATAGATACCAGTTTAATGATCTTATGGCAAAATACTGAAAATCAAAGCTGATTTTATGTAGACAACTCTCACATATGCTTTTGTCAGAGAGATGGGGAAAAAGGACCATAGTTAGGAAAGGTTTGACTCTGTGCCACACCATCTGCTTAGCCTTTCATTTCAGCTCCAGGTGCTTTTGAAAATGGTGACCTTGATGATTCTTTTTACCCACACAGCTTTATAAAACTGTCTTGTTACATCCTGCAGGGATGTAACTTCTAAGAGCCGAGAGCCAGCCAGAATCAGCTGTTATTGTACGTGGAGCTGCTTGTTGTACAGGGCTGATTGGTTATAAATTGGACATTGAGTATCACAGGCCTCTGTAAGGCATCTGAGTAATTACGGAGCAATTTGCATCCTTTCACAGGTCTGCTCAGGAAAGCCATGAATCTGTAAGCCCAGCTCAACGTGCAGAGGTGTGTGCAGGGGCTGTGAAGAGGCATGAGCAAATCTAAGTGCTAAATTTGGGCTCCTCTCTGGCAGCAGTAATTCAAAGCCTGTAAGGTGTTGCAGCCCTTCCTTGCTTTGTGCATACAAAAACGGCCAGCTGTAGTACAGGACTATGGTTTCCAGCAGGAGCTGGGCTGAATTGTGGTCATTGCTCTACTAATGCTGTATGGGACCTCGGCTACCTGGTAGGAGCAACTTGGCTGCTTGCGCAGCAGGCCTGTACTGGAGAGAACCACGGGAAGGAGTCACAGCTTGTCCCCGTCCCCTCTTCCTCCTCCTCCCAGTGACCCAGTGACCACCCTCCACTGCTGCTGAACTTCAGCTTTGGAAGGGTCACCATGAGCCTGAAGCCCTGGGCGATGGCTCAGGCTGCCAGCCTTGAAAATCAGCTGTCTCACAGCTGCTTTGTTGTCACAAATGCAAGACTGCGTTTCTTTCGCACACTGCTGATTGCTTCTTACTTGGATTTGTCACACTTAGCAGTCACACACTCTGCCTCTATGCTTTGTATAATTAAGCCTCAGGCCAGTGAGGGAAGCAGTAGCTGCCCTCACCAGCCCTAGCAGCACAAGTCACATGAGGGCACATGCTAGCACTCCTGTCAAAGTCAGAGTGCACAGGGCAGAATGTTTGCCGACTGTAGGAAGACAGGCAGTGGTGGATCTGTTGTGAAGCCCGCATGCACAACACTAGCCCCTTAGAAAATTTGGGACAAACGTGAAGCAGTGGTGTGAGTTCATACCAGTTGGCTGCTTTGCATCATGTGGCAGCAACATTTCTGATGTGGTGCTACCCAGACTTCCTCTATTGTCAAACCATGACCTATGCAGAGAGAGGATCGTTAGTTTGACCTCAGTGGCACAGAAACAGAACTAACAGCTTTTTACACATCTTTTACCAACTAATGGATCTTTATTTCCCCATCCCCAACAACAATAATCCTTCTAATATTTCCACAGAGGATGCATTATAGTAATTTCTGTGGTTTTCCCTTCCTCCATTTACTATAGGATTGCAAAATCAGCGCCAGCAGTTCACTGTACATAGGGTTTTAATGCTTAGTAGTTAATAGATTTTTACAAGCACAAGCAGCAGTCTAAAATAAAGAGAGAGGAAATCTCATGACTTGACATTTGAAATATTCCCAGACTTCGAAGACGTTTCAGCTGGCCAAGCAGCCTCATTTCAATAACTCAGAAGGAAGGTGTTAGGAAACCTGGGAGTGGATGAGTTCCCACCAGGGACAGAGCTACGGAGAGCATGAAAGAAAAGAAATCCCTCCTGGTGGAACTGGAGTTGAAGTGTCAAGGAGCTGGAGTCCTAAAGGGGCCAGTGTGAACTTCAGACTAAAGTATATGCAGCATCTATTTGGCCTCAGCCAACTCTGAAATAATAAAGCAACAGAGAGGGTTGGGAGATATGAAAGAATAACCTTTGAAGCTGCTGAGAATGTTGCTGATGTCTTTTTTAAAAATTTTTTTTTTTTTTTTTTTTTTTTTAACATAGGGCAGCAGTGGAGTAATTTTTCAATTGAAAATCATCCAAGAGAAGAAGGTTTCATTGTCTCTACTTTATGAGAAGACAGCAACTGCCTTTTGGGCAGAAACAAAGTGTGTCTGAATGCCTGGTCCTGTAGGGATTCTGACAACTTGGCACTCGCCACGTGTGGGCTGGGTTTTTTGGCAGAAACACCAGTGGCAGTGCGACTTACCCTCATCCTCCTGGGGATGGCTGCCCTCCAGAGCACAGGCAGGCAGGGCAAAGGGTGATGCAAAAGGGTGGCAAGTAATGGCTTTTCCTCCCTATCGGAGGGTGACAGGGGTGTGTTTCTGTGTAGCAGAGAGAGGTGGAGCTGAATGTTCTCTTTCAAACTCTTCTGCTTGTTAACGGAAATATCTAATGCATTACAGCTGTGCACTGTGTAGTCAAACAGCCATGCTGCTTACTCTTTCTTGATAGAGATACTCTCTCAGTTACTCTATGGAGCCTCTTAAGCGGACTATTCTCAGTTCATGCTATACAACAGGTTAACTATACACCATTAAACATTTTCTCTGGGGAGGGACTCCACAGAAAACCTTACCAAGGGACTCTTCCATAAAAAGGAGCAATTGTCTGAAACAAATGAGTGATTGCAGAAGGCTCCTGGTGGTGGCTCTGATAGTGGCAGTAGTGATAAGGGAGAAAAAACTGGTTAAACCATCTATCCAGGAGTGTGAAAAACTGAAGGCTGTGAAGGAAATTGGAAGTAAACAGGGAGAGCCACAGCTTCGCTGTTTTATAGTGCAACAGAAATGCCAGTAACTTGTGAGAGCCTGAGAGCAGTAGATCATCCGGCTGTTGCAATTGACTCTCAGGCTTGGGGTTTCTGCAGGTGTGCCTTTCCCTAGTGCTAGTGCAGTTAACCCCCATATACTAGCTGCCTTTCCACCTACACACTCACTAGCTCGAGGTTATCTAGGAATCAGGGGTTCTGGATTTATAAAGATCTTTGGTAAAGCAGCACATTGTTATAGTAGGGGATTAAGACATCAAACCTCAGGAGGGATCCAGTCCTTTGAAATGACATGTAGCTTCTAGATCTGCTTGAATTTCTCTCCAGTAACAGCTGGGGGATTTATCTACAGTATATTTATAGCATTTTGTACAGCTACAGATTGCTTTATTTCTTTGCATAAGTAACAAAGATATCCTGGACATTTCTTTTTTTTTTCTTCTGTCAAGCTGCAAGAATTGCAGGAGATTCGAAATTTCCGGGTAGATATGCTTGCTATGAATGTGTATTGTAGATTGGGAATAATAAGGACTAACTTTTTATAGACCTTGCTCATTAAAAGTCACCTTCAGAAAACACTGCTGTACCTTGCTTATAATCAAATGACACCTCATAACCACCAACCATTTTTAATATCCCCTAGACTCTATCGTATTATGCCAAGGCTCAGACACTGTCTAGCTAGTCAAGGAAAAGAGTATACCATCATATTTAAAAGCAGTTATTGGGACAGGTTTTACAGGCAGTGGGCTAAGACAATTCAGAAACAATTGCTTATGTGATAGTTTGAGGATTTGTCCCTGTCAAACAGTTAATATTGCTTTAATACATGAAGTAGGCTGTATAAGACAGCAATAATGAAAAATGTCAGGAAAGACAATATCAATTGTTATTCAACATCCACATCAAAGATTACTTTTTTGTCAGTAGCTTTCAGAAAATGTATTTTCCATCAGATCTGATTGCGTTCCTCTTTGAAGTGCTCCATCCTCCCGGTAGATTTAATGTGACATCTAGGCACTTTTTAGTCCCTGGGCCTCTGAGGCGATTCAAAGAGGCACAACAAGCCATCACAGGTTTATCCTCAAAGGCCGACACTGTCTGTCTGATTTATTGTAACTTTAAGAATCATCTCCAGCAAAGCATGAGCCTTTCTACCCATCTGCAGCCTCAGACTTTTATCAATTCATTTGTATGCAGCCTGTACATTCTGGAACTGAGAGCCCTATAGCCACTCATGGAAAATGCATTACCTGCTACTAATCCTTTTTATCTTTAAAGTCTGTATTTTTTATGTATAAGTCATTTTGGTTTATCATAAAATATACATAATTCTCGCCCCAAAAAAGACAAAATGAAAAGAGAATATATAATAAGTTATGAGCTTGCCGTGTCCTTATCACCAAGGATTCTAAATAAACAGCTCTCTCTATGTAAATACTGCGGGATATAAAACTGTGATTACTTTCAATAGGGAATAGGAATGCTTCCATTTTTGTTCCTGGTTTCAAAGCGAAACAGTGAGATGAATCATCTTAAATGTGTTTGGGAGCACTTTTATTTTCTGCTTCGTTGCTTTGGGGGCCTGACAGTTGTAGGGGTTGCCTGTCAAACTTCTTCTGTCGTATACTACAGACATCCAGAAGCACCTTATGGTTTCAACATTTTGCTTCAAATTCATGGTCAACCTGAAGTTAATAACAGCTGTTTCCTGTTTTTTTTTTTCTTTTCTTTTCTTTTTTTTTTTTGGTTAATGCAGGTTGTATTCAAAGCACCTGCAATATCTCATGGCATACTGTGAAAAGTGGTCATGTGGTGGACAGGATGATACAGTTCTGAGAGCATGCCTTTCTCTGCAGTTTGGAGTCAGCTCACTGCAGGTTTACTGCATTATTTTCTTAAAATACACTGCTCTTTGTATAGTCTTGCCAATAGTATCATAGATAGATGAGCCATTCAAACTTTTATCATTTTGGATGCAATATTAATCACGGAAGAAAAATTTTAAAATTAATTCTTACTTTCGTCCATTCACATCAGTCCTGTGACTCACACAGATACTGCATGCCATAGGCCAAGATTATGAAAAGTACTAGTAAAAGGCAGGCACATCGACTCATATTTAGGCACTTCTGTGGATGTGCTTATCTGTACACACACATATATACACACACACACACAAAAGTCTTTGCATGCATACAAGTATCGTATGTACAAAGTTTATTACATCATGTGTATGTAAAAGCAGTTATGGGGAGAGGTTTTACAGGCAGTGGGCTAAGACAGCTTAATTGACAGTAGTGAAGTGATCCTGCCTGTTCTTGCAGCTGATGTGGCCCCAAACCATAAAAGTATTTAAATGGCCAACTTTAACTGAAACGATTGGGATTTAGGGACCTATCATGAGCGAGAAATCTCTGTGTGTTTGCAGGCACTGTCCTAGATGTCCCTAGATGCATACTGCATCAGCGAATTTGGTCTCTTGTTCAAACTCATTCTCTACCTCTCAGGAAAAAATAATGTTTAATACTATATATATACTAACAGATATTACATTAACTAATTAAATTAGCTGAGCTATACCAAGATAAAATATAATGGAGACTAGAGCTAGGTCTATTTGTTAGATGGTATGCAAGAAACCAATACACAGGGAATGTAAATTTAGATCTATTTTTCACAATTGTATACAATACTTGTAGACACTTTTAACGAATATTTTCCCAATCTAATGGACAACATACTAAACTATTAAAGTGGCAAAAAAGGGCATTTATATAATACTGATAAAACACTGCTGCAAGTAAAATCACTGTGTATATAACCAGAAATGACTTTTGGTGACAACCTATCTGTTTTTCTTATGAAGTTGTTTGGCTAATGCCCATAAAACTCAAGGCATAGGACAAAAAGTAAGTAATACTGTGTAAGGCACTAGTGTAAGAGACTTAAGGATGTGTATCTTTGCATACTTTTAGTGGTCCCATTGACTTCACGGGACTGTCACAACCTACATGAGGAAGTTTGTTCCTTTGCATGTTTAGGATTGAGTTTTCCTTGAAAGCTGTTGGACCTGTGGGATTGAATTCAGCAAAAGAAGGCTAGCCTTTCAGGAACTTGCCAATTTACTGGCAAGTGAATAACAAGAAATGTTGGGTCAAGTCCTGCTTTTCTTTCTGGAGGGAGAAGCCCCTGCAGAACAGCATTACCCATTAAACTTCATTCTTTGCCAGCCGTTCCCTCCATCAGGACTTGATTTCTAAACTTTTATCACAATGCGGTATCTGGTGAGAAAGGATATATTTTTGAGGACTCCTTTTTTGTCTTTAAAGCATGCTGCAGAATAGATATATATAACTCGCAAAAAGATATTACTGCTTTTTTTTTTTTTTCCAGAAGATGTACTTCTACTTAAACATGATAAATACCACGTACTGCTAGAGCCCATTTATTTCTCTAAGTCTAGTTTGTCCTCTGAGTTTGATTTTACTCTTTAATAAATGAATCACCAATTTTTTCCTGACTAGACTAAGCAGTGCAACTTCTGTGCAAATCAACCATTCCTTCTTGTTACCAAAATGATGAATTATAAATAGTTATTCAACTAAAATAAGCATATTTATCACTGAAATCCATGCTTCCAGAATGTATCATAGCTCTTTTAATGGAATAATTTGCTGGCCTATTGTTTCTCATCTATAGCACTGTTTTAATAATGTTCTTACTTCTGGGTTGTGTCCAGACCCTTAAGGTGCACAGTGGCATCAAGCAAAGCAACCTACTCTGCTATGCAGAGCTTTACCATGGGGGAACACAAGTGGTGGTGATTTACTATAGCGTGAGTTCTAGGGCACAAAGAAGCAGGAGGTATCCCTATTACTTACCAGCCCCAAGTGTTTTCTTTACCATAGAAAAATAATTAAAATTCTGGTCCACCTACCACTGAGATAAATGGAAAGACTGTTATCTTCACTGGAAGCCGGATCGAGCCATAAGAGGGCAAATATGTGTTCAGCTAGAGAGGGCATACCTCACAGAAAGCTACTTCTCTTTTTTAAACACCTCCCAGATGCAGAAGCACCAGCATGTTTTCGCTCATGACACTAAAGGACCTTCTAGAAGCGCACTAGGTGGGAGCAGAGGATTGATAATGGGGAATTAGCGCTGCTGAAGCCAAACACTGTTCCCTGTGCAAGTTAATTGTGGGCAAAGTAACTTGTCATAGCAAGTTACTCCACTGCCTTATTAATGAACCTTGGCATTTCTGTAGAAGGTTCTTCTACGGGGGTGAGAGAATAGTTCAGGTTTTATATCGTTCCTTGTTTCAGATTTTATGTCTTGTCATCTGTGCTTTGGCTCTTCTCCATTCACATTACTGAATTATTGGTAGTAATAAGAAGAAATTAATTTCATAAAGGTATAATTTGTTTAGAAAGTGCTATTACCAATCTTGTAACAAGACACACCTGATTTTTCTCATACTGGGCACCGGCTACTGGTTTGTCTGAAAGAAGATATATACAGACACCTCTATGTTCAAATGGGCAAAGTAATAATCTCAGGATTAGGAATTAGGATGGGATTGTGGAAACTCTAAAATCCTGCTCTCTGGCTAGGGGTGGATTTCTTACGCATAGGCCCACTGACAGATAATCTAGGAACTGTGGGCAGGCTGGGGGGGCCATGTGACTTAATGGCTACTTAATTACTCTAAGGTTGATCTAGCTTTGGGGGCAGGGTAGGTAGGACACAAACATGCCTCAGAAAGATCAAAATTCCCTGGCACCTTTGGTATGAAATTTCTGTGCTAACTACTGAAAACCAAGATACAGGAAGTCAGACAGCAGACCTAGCAGGGAGAAAGTGCCATTCTTCCCAAAAGTCAATTCTCTTTCGGTTCTTCTGCTAAGACTGTCTTCAAGTATGTCAGCATCAACTGTGGTTATTGTGTAATATAGACATTATACATCCCTTCTTCCCACTGTCCTAACTGGAATGAGTTTAGAAACTATCATTCCTTGGAATTAAAAAAAACCCCATTAATAGCTGTCCTGTAACACAGTAAGAGATAAAGTATTTTTTTTACTCTTCTGTATTTTGTTCTTGGTAATTTTTCTCAAGATCAGAAAATGCCAAGATAAAATTAAAAACAACCAAATAGAAAATATCACAACGTGTTTGCAGATTTCTGTGCATGTTCTCCTAACCACCTATATTACTTAGTTTGTGTGATAAATATTTCTGTAACCTCTATCAAAGAAGTGAATCAGAAGAAAAATATACCAGCAGGTCTGAGGGTAATTATTTCAGAGCGTGTGATGTTTTAATGGGATTTCCTGGCATTTTCAGAATCTAACACATACCCTTTGTGTGAGCAGAACTGATCTTCAGTGATCTACATTCCCTTCTTACCAATGCTGTCTAGTTGCTAAATTGCCACTAAGGAGAGACTACAACATTTTGCTCAGTTTGGAGTCTTATCTGGGAGACAGATTGCAGCAGGATCCAGGGTGCTATCGAGAACCAACATTCATGTGCAAGTTAGCCTCTTCTGCTGCAATAGTGAGCCTGTATCCCTTGCAAAGTCTTTTTGCCTGCAAGTTCTGGGAGCCAGCAAAGCCTGTTCCAGCTTGGGAAAGAGATGCCCTCTCTGAGGAAGGCCACTTTTTGTCAGGCCTAGGGAAAGAAACATACTAAAAAGACAGGAAATCTCTGTATAGCAATAAAGACAAAATAATTTCCCAGTCCTTTATATCTCAGTTAACTTCAAGGTGCTGATTAAAGGAAACCTCAGGAATAACTGGGCTCAATCTATCCAAAGGTTTTCCAAGTTACCCTAGTCCAGCGTGGCACAGGCAAAGAAACCCAGGCTGCCTGTGCTGGCAAGGACTATTTGTGAAAAACTGAATTCAGTTCTTAGACTTCAAACAGATTAGAATGTAAGAATACAAAACAAGGAATCTTTTCAAAATCTAACCCCAAAAGTTATGATCTCAGTGGTTACAGATATTATTACATAACTCATGCAATAAAAGGGGTGGTTTGTTGTCAGAACTTTTGTAAATCTTCTCCAGATATCTTGGAATAGTTTACAGCAATTTATACACTTGAATCTGCATTATATTTTTAAGCAGAGCTTGGAGTGAGGGGCAAAGCAAAAACTGCAGAGACTTAGGCAGGTTGGGACGCACGGTGGCTTGTGTAGTCCTTTGAGGGCAGCTGTGAGAATTGTCCTTTCCAACGGGAGGAGCTGGCCTTTGACATTTGGCCAGGGTTGGTCAAGTGGATGGGACTTCCAGGCCAAACCCTCTTCTCAGACACTGACACCTTATAGCTCTATTGTTCTATATACCATATAGGTTTTGCCTACCCTTAGTGAGGAGAAACACTCAGGGAGCTGATAAAGATATTCTTCTAGCATTTTTGCATTGCTGGAAAGGCACAACTCTGAATCTGATGCTAACATATGCTGCACAGCAGTAGCAGTACTAAGATTGCTAAATTCAGCTGTTGATTTTAATTTAATGCATGTGGCAGGCAGCTAATAAGGTACTCCTCACAAAAAAAAAAAAAAAAAAAAAAGCCTGTACCTACCTATTTGGTATTTGCTGTTTGGATGGAGAAGGTCTCCTGAATACCCATTTAGGCAAGAAAATGCAGGGGTAAGAGAAGAAGGCTAGATTATCAGAGCCCAAGGATGCTTCAGAAGAATGAACAAGGATGGGCCTGTTGGCTTGAGATAAATTTTGGGAGTTAAATATTTGTCTAGAAGAACTGTGGTGTGACAGGTGCTCTCAACCCCTTGACCAGGGCTCTGGAGGATGTAAAGGCCTGAGCCATAGCTAGGTCAAGAACTCCTCTAGTTTCAGCCTGTTCTCTGAAAACTCACAAAGGAGCAGCCTGGCACAGTGAGCATTGAGGCATATAAGCTTGTAACACTGATCATGCGATTAATGCATGAATGGTGGGTGGCTTTTTCAAGATTCATTTGTCAAGGAACAAAGAAAGTTGTGGATACAAGGAGTCTCATGCATACTTTCTCCATTGCATATAATTTAACTGTGAGCCAGCCACTTTATTCCATAAATACGACAGCCTAAGTGAACCTTTTGTGAGCTCTCCCTGCTAGGCAGCATGGCTGCATGGTGATGATCTCCTCTTGAGCTGGGACATCTCTCAAGGATGCTTCTTGAGGCAGAGAGACCTTTGACAACAGCAGATCTTTGCCAAGTGACCGATATGGCACATAACCTTGTATTATGGTTGCTTTGATTTTTGCCTTGGTAACTTTGATTACGTGTTGAATTGGTATGAATGGATTTAGCCACACCTATGCTCCATCAGGAGTTTAGAAAGCAAGGGGGTTCACTCTGAACCTCATGACTCAATAGGAGGATCCTGCTTAGCCTTTGCATCTCCGGTCTCTCTGTGAATCACCGTAACTCGAGTGTAACTCAATTTTCCTTTGTATGTTTCTTCCATGCAGTAATTGAGAGAACCTTGCCATCAAACTTTGTGAGTTGCACTTTTACAATGTCATATTGAAACCACTCTTGCTAATACCTTTGACAGTGGTTCTTTGTGTGATTTAAATCACCCATTCACAACAAATTGGCATAGTCAGCAGAATCCTAAAGGAGGATTTGGAACAGGTGGGAATTCGAGGAAAAAAGCTATGGTGTTTAATGTTTCCTGAAACAGAAAATGACTCCTTAATCATAAATGAACTGCGTTCTCTGAAGTTACCAAGGGCTCCTCTTAAGATAAAACCAAGCCTACAAGGCTCTGATTTTGGCTTACTCCTCTAGCAAAATGGATTGAAAATAATAGATAAATAGTGACAGAATAAGTCTGATTCTAGCCAACAAGAGAAACATTCAGGTAAGAAAAAAAAGACATATTTAATGAAGACAGCATCAGAAATACACCCCAGGCTGTCTTGGCAGTCCAGGGCTGGGTTTGTATGTACTGTGAATGGAAAACTCTTGTAGATGCGAAGAAATGCTGTAGTCAGCTTGTGTATCTAATGCCCAATGGCCTTTGCAGAACTGCTGTGAAATGCCTGACCTGAGCTGGAAGCTGATGATTTCCTGCATGTTCTCCCTATTCTGTTTTTACTATTTACACTTTTGTCTAATGGCTTTTTTTCGGGAGAATAAAATTTTGAGCTAGAGAAAAGAATTCCCCCCTCGGAGATACTCAGAAGGTGACAGCTTAGGTAAACATAGTATCTTTTGTTCTTCCAAATGAAAACTGTTTGTGAATTTCTTTTCCCGGAGATGAAATGTGGATTTCTTCCTCAAGCATATTGGTCTAATGAACTGGGTTATTTTGCATTTCTTTGTACATTTTTAGCATCAGCTCGTTACTTTTTTTACCAAACTTGCTGATAATTTTTTGAGATATTGGCTTTTGACAAGTGAAACTTTAATAAAGTGCTATTTTTCAAAATATCCCAAGTCCAATTTATCATAGGATGATGTGATAAAGACAAATATTCAACCAATAATGAAAAGCTAAGTAACTGGGAATGCTTAAGCTCTGTTGTATGCAGGGAAGTACATTAAGGCAGATCTAAGAGACACTTTAATGGATTTAACATTAACAATCAGACCTGGACTTAGTATAAATCAAATACCACTGCATTTCAACCTAATGTACACCCACTCTTTCATTAACAGTGTTCAGTGCAGATTATAAATATTAGTGAAGAAACCTCCAGCTCTTGAAGAATCTTTCCACAGACCCAGAAATAATTGAACAATAATGATAACAGTCTTATTTTTATGAATCACTCTAACTTATTGATTTGCACTTGGGACTTGAGAGAGCTTTCTCAGCCAGTATGCAACAGGAAATAGTTATAAGCTGTTAAAAAACAAAGGAGAGAGAGAGAAGAAAGAGAAGAAAAGAGAAACAGTGGGAAGATAATGGAAGTAACATTTGATATCAGACAATTGCGGACGTAACCAGCTTGTAATGAGAGGGTCCCCTAACTTACCAACAAGGTAATATAAGTTAAATTAATTATTCTGCCTCACATATATTTTCATGCATATACATGCCTTTGAGAGGAAAAGAAATAACGGTATATCTTTATTTGGCTTTCCAAAACAAAAAGAAGAGGAAACACTGGTAAATATTTTATAGATATCATACACATAAGAGTATTAACACAGGAGAAAAGTGGACTTTGCTGTCGTCTGTGACATACAGCTTCAAAACAACATAAGCAGTGTAAGGTTCTGGAAATATGTGATCTATTACTATGAAAAAGAGCAGAACTCTCCTATCTTCTTTTTGTAAAAGATGTGCTGGTATTTGTAAGGGAGCTTTTTCCTATCTTGTATCTCAAAATTGGTAGAAAATTGAATACCCTGTACAGATAGGAAGGTAATACTGGCATATATCTCTGTTCTGAAGTAGGAGGTATACGTGTGTGTGTTATTGTTAGCTTTTCTTCTTTCTTGTTTTCAGGAGACAGAAAAGATCTGATTTCACAAAGGTAAAAAGCAAACCAGATATTTTTAACCATTTATTTTATTATACTAAGATTGCACTGGTACTTACTAAGACTCAAATAGCTAGGATGCCACCAAATATTAAGTTCACTTGGACATTGTGGTCTTTTTCTATAACTGTTTATTTCAAAAGTAAATTTACATAATTCATGCTACGAATTCTTTATGCTAGCATTTAATAGTGTAACAATTATTTTCTTTCACAAGACTATTCCTCCCTTTAATGATCTAAAATTTGCATAGCTTATCTCAGCCTAATTTACTGAAATAGGTTTCATCAAGGCCAGATTCTGAATGAGATTCAGCTGTGCAAAATGAGTTTTGACATTCAGAAGTTCACCATAAAACTCCAGGCTGATGAAAGTCTAGAGGATTTCATTAATAGGCATAATTAAATTACAGCAATTTTTTTTTTATTTTTTTTTTATTCAGGTGTCCTGCTGGGAACCCTGGAATATCTACGCTTTTAACATAATCCAATGAAACATAGATGTTTAGGAGTCTTTAGCTATGAGTAAAAATGTCAAAAGTATTATTTTTATATGTTTTCTAACTGTTTTATAGTATATAACCATAAAACCACATGTTGCCAACTGCAATTACAAAATGAAGTTGTATGTGAACTACAGCCATATTGATTATGTTCATGCAGATTGCAACACAGTTGTTGTATATTACCACACAAAATGTTCATACTGTAAATATGCTGCAAAAGAATGATTGTCAAGCTGTGGGCATTCTGTCAGTGGTTTTCAGGTTAAAACTCTGTGAGATAACAGAGGGAATTAACTCTAGGTGAGATTGCCATCCCTCAAATGAAATGAAACACCTGGTGAAACCAGGGCAGTAGAAATCTTGTGAAGTTCTTTTAATAGGACATCTGGGAAGCACCCTCTCAGGTCAGAAGATCTGAAGGACTAAAAAGTTAATAGGGTAAGGTGACCCAGAGGTTTGTTTTGTGGAAAGATGCCAACAGATGAGCAGGTACAGCAACTATTAATCTTGTTTGACCTGTTTTAGCAGCTTTAGGACTTTTGTTGGTTAAATCCTTAGGAACTGCCCATAAAAGCAAGAAGAGGAACTTTTTTCTCTATCAAGTACCATTCTACCCTCTCTGAAACATCACAGAGATCTCCATGCTGAGCAGCTGAAACAGAGCAGCCCACCCTTGCTGTGCAGTAACTGCTTATGTAGAGATGCCCCCACTTGCACAGGTTGGGAATAACACCTCAAATCCCTTTTAAAGCATCTGCATTCTATTGCTTGCAGTTCTAACAGTTTAATTGTGGTTAAATACTGTTACCTGGATGAGGTGAATCTGACAGTAACAAAGAAAGCAAATTTGCATCAAATTTATTTGCAAAATGAACATGGTTGGATGTGAAAGTCGTGTTACAAAATACCTGTGAAGGATCAATGCAAAGGCTGCAGGCTGTGTGGTTCCAGAAGCAGAACAGCACCTATAGGATGTCTGAGATGCCTTCCCTAATGCTAGAAATTAGGATAAACTAAACAGCTAACCATGGTACTTTCTCCACATTTCATGTGAGCTGTTTCAGGATATAGATAGAAAGAAGAAACATCGAAAAATTTGTCCAGCCTTTCTTTTTTTTTCTGCATCCAGTGCCAAGAACTTAAGTTGCCTTATTAATGAGTTTTCTCAGCAAAAAATCCACCATACTAAGATATTTGAATTAAAAAACATTAAAAAACAGTCTGCAAGAAATATTTTTGCCTGACCAAGAGATATAGAATCACAGAATGGTTAGGGTTCGAAGGGATCATTAAAGGCCATCTAGTCCAACGCCCCTGCAAGAAGCAGGGACATCTCCAACCAGATCAACTTGCTCAGAGCCTCATCCAACCTGGCCTTGAATGTTTCCAGGGATGGGGCATCCACCACCTCTCTGGTGGTGGTATGTCTTCACAGTTTCACTATGTAAAAACGGGTGTTAACAGAGACACAAAATAATAGATCATAACCATAATGATTACCTTTAATTTGTCCTAGGTCATACCTGTAGTCATGAGGAATCTCCATTGAAAAGAAACAATTGTGGGTTTATTTACTTATTATTTACTTTATAGGTAAACCCACAATTGTGGGTTTACTTATGTGGCTGTCGTATGGCAGGGCTATCTCTTTGTCCCGCTCAGTCAGCTGTCCCAGCTCTGGCTCCTCTCAGCCTCCTCCCTTGTAGGGGCAAGGGGCTGTAAGAAACAGAGAAAGCCTTGGTGCTGTGCAAGCATCCTTCACCAACAGCCCAAACATTGTTGTCAGCATTGGTTTTGGCACAAAACCAAACCACGGCACATTACAGGCTGCTCTGATGAAAACCATCTCCATCCCAGCCAGAGCTGGTACAATGAGACAGAAATGAAAATGGAACCTGGGTTTTACGTTCCTCAAGCTGACCGGTGCAGTCATGTCCTAGGAGAGATGCACCAGCGCTCGGGTGAAAGTGGAGAACCTTGGCAGTATTCTTCTTCCCACTGGCATCCAGAAACGGCGTATCCTTTTTTAAGAACTTTTTTTTTTTTTTAAGTGGCTGGCTCCTTTTGCAAAGTATTTATGTTGCAACTTCTTCGGAGTTAGGAAGAAGAAGCTGATGTTTTCAAATGCACTGCAACTGTCATTACCAGCCGCTGACAACGCTCTGTTAGGAGGCTAACATATACTCCTTCAGTACACAGACAATGTGTTGCACTCTGCTATCACTACTGCAGTTTTCAATTGCTTCAGTCAACAGTAGTATCTAAAGCAGCAAACACAAAAAAGAAAGAGGTCTAATTTTGTCTGCAAACCACAGTAGGCAGGAGGTAGCTGCTGATCAAAACGCTCTGTCATACTATCAGCATTATGCATTAAGGTTCTACAATAGTTAAATATTTTATTGATCACAGGCAGTTAAAAATCACGATAACATGAAGATTGATCACTGCTCAATGACAGGGAGGCTTTTCCCTTAGAGGGTAAAAATCAGAAGTTATTTCTGAATCTGAAGCGTAGCAATTCTCAACTGCTAGCTAGCAGAGATGAAAAAGATATATGGCTCAGAGAGCAAGCTGGCCTGTACAAAACATGAGATGTTAAAGCTCTCCTACAATCCAGGCACATTGTACCATCTCAATGCTAAATCAGGACTATCTCAATTATTTCAAATTGATACATTGTCGGAAAAAGTTGGTGTCACATTCTGTTTGCAGCTGGATATGCATACGCTCTAGGCCTTTAACGGGTTTTCATTACATAAGCCTAGGGACTAGAGATAACCTTGATTATTTTTCCCTCTAAATAAAAAGGAATATTATACTCTGGAAGAAGTCTGAAAATTATCAAAATTGAGGAGGTCAATGGAAAATTATGCTTTTTCTAGGATAGGAATGATGACTCAAAAATATGAATGGCAATTCATTAAGCCTAGGGAACAAAGTACCTAGTAAAAGAAGTAAAAAAAAAAAAAAGAAAAATTATGCTAACAGTATCCATCACTTCTGGAGCTCCCGACTCACTGCTCATCAGACTTTCCCCTGAAAATCAAGGGCTTCCTGTGATTGAATAGAATGAATAGATGCAAGATGGTTGTTCTCATTTTCTTTTCTTTCATTGTAAGTTAGGGCTGGCCTTTAGCCTGAGGTCACAGCTTGCTATGGAATGGAGGATTGCTCTCTTGAGTTCTTTTCTGGAAAACCACACATGTATAGAGCTCCAACAGGAAAAAAACTTTAAGTCTTTAAAGAGCAAGACTTTAAGTCTTGCTCTGGATTTTGGTTCATACCTCTTGCTGTTAGAAGTACCTGTACTACTGTCATTAGTATTATCCTGAAAATATTTTACTCCAGGTGATTTTATAGAGAAGGCCACTAATGTTAACTGGCTTGCTTACATTTTAAGCTTTTAAAAAAGCATCAACTGGCAAAGAAGCCTTCCACCCATTTAAATAAAGTACAATATTTCAGTTGCTAAATATGGTTTTTAAAATAAGCAGAAAGAGGCTTATTATTTGTTCAATGGCATTTTGGCATTTCATGGAAGATAAAGATTTGAAAGCTCTTTTATTTCTGAGGTTTGCAGGAAAGAGTATGGCACAGGCAAAAGCAAAATAAACCTGTGCCATCCCACTGGCATTGCTTGCAGGTTTGGAGTTGTGGTCAGGAAACTGTTGAGATTTTGAATTCTTTCCCAGAAATGCTAGAATGCAGGCCAACTAGAGATAATTTTCCTATGCTGTTTTTGGGGATTAAGAACACAAATGGTTTCCGTACAGGTGCTATAATGAAAAATGATAACATTTGACCACTGCTGGCCTGGGACTAAAGATATACAAGTCTTCTCTTACAATCAGTTGTCTCTGAGTGATACGTTTTCCTGGATACTTACAGATTAATTGCATTAAAGGTTGCTTTTTAAAGACATGTTCATTAGTGTCCATTTAAACTTATTATTGATGAGATATAAAATAGCATTTACTTTATTCTGAATGATCCTAAAACCCTTTCCATGGGTAAGGTTCATTGCAGTGCTCATAAAAAATGTGTTTTTCTGTAAACTAACATGCTACCTGTCTTAAGCCTGTCCTCCCTTTTCCGTATGTCAACAAAGTCAGTGGGCCCAAGCAGCATATTCAGCTGTTTTGTACTGTGCTGCTAATGTGTCCCAGCTGTAACTTCCATTTACATAGGTGTTTAACCTGTGGGAAAGCTTCTTTGTGTCATGGCAGGAATGTGAAACAGCCAGACTGTATCTGGGCTAAACACATCTTCCAAAGTGTACATTATTTCCAGTAAGTGCTTTCAATATATCTTGATCAATGTGCTTGGTAAGCTGAATATTTTCATTCATGTAGGAAAAAAAATATCTCTGTCACCTAGTACTTCAGTGGCAAATAATACAGGGAGTAAACTCATTTCCTCATTTTAGGGTAGACAGCAAGTAGAGGAAACTTTCTGTAATTCAAATCAAAAGGAGACAACAAACGGTGTTTGTTTTTAGCCATAGCGCTCTCTCCTCCTTGGAGTACAGGTCACTGAGATCCGGGGCGGGAAGCGCTCTGTAGGAGCTCTCTTTGAAAGTGCTGTCAGAGCGCAATCGCCTGTGGGTTTCATGTTTAGGATGTACGCTCAGGAAGGCGAAGAAAGAAAAATTTAATATTAAGCAGTTTTTCTGCTAGGTTTAACTGGCTGTGCCAGGTGTGCCACAAGCAGTGTCTGCTGCAGCAGGGGCTGACTGATAAATTCAACAGGGCATTTTCCTTTGGAGACTCTCTTGCCCTGCCCGCTGCCTTCAATTCTGGGCACATCCAGAGCACAACCTCAAAGCAGGAGGATGTGCTTTCCTCCCTCCTTGCTTTCATTCTTCCCTTTTTTCCTTTTCCTTCTGATGTAGGCTTGGGGGCAGAATTGGAAGTTTATTTTCTTTGCCCCTTTTATCATGAGACTGCTGACAGCGAGCTGAGCCCCTGCCAGCTTTCCTGCCCTTGCTGCGGCAGCCGAACCCGTTGGCCTTTCCTTTTCTCTCTCTGTGCTTGTGCGTGAGCACGCGTGGGCCTTGCCGCCTACATCCAGCTCTCCTGTCAGAGGATCCTGTCCTTGAACCGAACAAACCCCTCACAAGCCGTGCCGCCAGTTGAGTCGCTTACCTCTGCCTCCAGAGAAGTTTATCTCCCCTGACAAGGTTTTGTCTGGTTTTAGTGGCACGGCTGGTGACAGGCCAGGCACGCAGCAGCATGCGACCCAGCCTTCTTGCCTCCGCGCCGGCCGTCATCAGAGCTGTCACACAGTCAGAACAAGTTAATTCAAGGCGTGAAGAGAGAGAGGTGCGGCCTGTAATAATACCAGGCCTCCGGAGAGGGTGCTGTCAGGCAGCGTGTACCGGCGGCAGCCCCAGCTGCTGCCTCGTGCCTGCGAGGATGCAAGATGACAGGCGGCACAGGTTTGCAGGCTGGAGCGGTAAGGGAGCAGGCATGTTAATTTTCCACCAGTGCAAGGGAGCTGGCAGCCTTGCTTGCCGCCGTGCTTGAGAAGCCGCTCCGTGTCCCTCACAGTGGAAGATCGTTTGAGGAAGCAGAGTGAGGTGGCTGGAGCATCGGGGAGACAGCAGCGGGTTGGGACGGACACCCTTCTGCTGCGTCTCTTGGGCTGCTCCTCCACTGAGTTTTCTTACCGTGCTTTTTTTCACTCACAAAGATTGCTCTGCAACTCTATTTTTTCTCTCCTTTTGACAGGAGGTTGGTGCTTTTTGCTGCCTTTAAAAGTTTTAGGGCTGTTGACTCAGTTCACTTGTGTTTATGCCTATATGTGTATGCGGCATATATACACTGTATGTACATATGTGCACACACACAATTTCTTGAAGGATTTTCGTCTCTGGATGAGATGGAGTAAGGCAGAATTTTTGCCTGTAAAATGTATCTAATGCCATCACTGAAATAGTAATAATAATCTGTGTCAATGAGTGGAATTTCTCCTTTACTGACAGGCATGAGAGGCTCCAGAACTGGCTGATCAAGAACTCCCTGGCTATAAACATCCAGGAGTGATTAAACAAAATATCGACACTCGGTAGCCCTCAGTTGAGAGACCAGAATTAGCATGTGAAAATGGTGAGATAAAACATAAAGGAGAAAGAAAAATCCTCATGTTTCTATTTCCTCCTGCTCTCTTGCCTAAAATACACTTGATCAAGGAATAAGCAACAAATCCAACCGCTGCCAAGAAAGTAGTAAAAGTGCTTCCAGCCTATCAGGCTTCTGGCTGGTGGGAATGAGAAGTCCACCAGAGATACTGTACGTGTAGAATTAGGGAAAATTCTGATCCTTGCCTGCAGCTGTACTTCTCCTGTTCTGCAACACCTTGCATAAACTAAACCAGAAAAACCCTATAATGAGATAAATAACCTTTTGTATACATAGCAAAATAGTACCTCTTCTGCCATAAGCTATTCTGCAGTTGATTGATGTGACTCAGGAAAAAAGTCGCTTTTATTTCACTCTTTATGTTTGGCCTTGGTGAGGCTGTGGGAAGGAAAAAGTGGGAAAAAATTCATAGGAAAAATCACTCCCATTGGCCTTTCTTGTAGAAATGCCTGAGTGGTGAAAACAGAGAGAGTGAAAAAAATTTCCCTTTAATCTCTCAACTACAGTGACTGAATTTGATTGAGAGTTGACTCGTTACAGCTGAATTCTACTGTGCACTGGGAACAAAGGAAAGGAAATGCCTTTTCATACTGTGTTAATTAAAACTGCAAAGTATTTGCTGTAAAGGTGACGTTGAAACGAAAGTTAGTATAAGTTACATAAAGAGCAAGACACTGATAGCTAGGAACAATATCCGTAATTCAAACAGCTAATGATAATGCATACTTCCAAAGAATTGTTAACCTGAGAACTTCCCAGTTCCCGTCACAGACAACTAAATAATAGGACATACATTACATTTAGTACCACTAAGAGTCAGGAGCAGGATAACACATTATTTGTACTGTGTGTTCTGACTCAGCTGGACAACATGGACCGCAGAGGGATGAGGGCTCTGCCTTCATATGGGAGCATTGCAATTGGACCATGTGGTCTTGTTTCTTCCTGAAAGCAAACTGTTAAATTCTAGTCATTCAGTTGGACACCAGGAGCTTTCCACTGACCTGGTTTCCAGCACTTTTGATTCTTACTCTTGAAATGACATTTTTAAGGAAACCATCCAGAATGAGTCCAAGGACTTTCCTTGTCCGAGTGAACTTGGAGTTCATCACTCTGTATATATGTACACATATATAGGAAGGGTTTTTCCTTATAGGTCTCCATCTTACACTTAGCAACACTGAACTTCACCTGTCAACTAATTAGTTCAGTGTGTGAGACCCTTGATATCTGTGCATTAGGTAGCTAGAGCCAAAACATTATTGCAGATTTTTAGAGATGGAGAACATGGGACAAGAAAGTGGATTCTTGCTGCCAGGAGGGAGACAGAAGGGAGTCTCTGACAGACCCTTTCCTCAAAAATGGCTAATGTAAGTGCAACTTCACAAATAGTATAGTTTTAAATATGACTCTGTGCTACTAAAAATGTTTGTTGGCTGTTAGGTAAAATTAGAATTTTATGATTTCTTACCATTTTCATATGATAGAAAGCATGTGCATTAATCTATGAAATGTCAATCTCCATCATGACAGCTGGAATGGATCCTAGCTGTGATTATATATTAGATGTTTATAATGACAAACGGTTTTATTAGAGTGAAGGAGTTCAACTTCTCCTTTTGTGAGACTTTTTAAAATTTCAGAATAATCTTATGGTAGATCATACAGTGCAATGTGTTCTTAACCATGTTACCTATCTTTAGGAAACAGAATATTGAAATAGATAACATATTTGTACTACTTAGAACTTTGGCAATTAAGGGATTTGAAATCCCTTAAAATAGCCTAGCTTGTTTGCAATGGCTTATGTAGTGAGACATAACCTAAAATCATACTATCTGCAGCATACGTGTAAGATGTACTAGACTGGAGGGGCATCTTATGTTGATGCTTAAATGATGCACATTGTAGGATCCTTTGATAAGTGGTTGGTCTATGAATTTGACTGTGTCTTGAGTGAAGTCTGTAAAGTAAAAATGAGCTCATCTTGTGCTGCTTTTCTTCTCAGTAAGGTGTGCTGGGAAGAATAGGAATATAATGAAGTACTGATTTGCTCTTGTAGTGCTTTCTTTTTTAGGGTAAATTAATACAATTGTCAGTTTCCCTTGGATTTCCAATCCTTTCAACAAAGGCTGTCACAGAGATTACTTGCATATATGGTAGGGGCTTCAGTCTTGCAGTTTTTTTCTAACTGACTGTAAAGTTCTTCCCCCTAGTTTTGTACCTGTCTCTGTACTGTCTGTGTCTTTTCTCCTAAAATGCAGTTCAGGTTTGTTTGGTATAAGTCAGTGCACTTGTTTTGCATTTTCCCTACTGTTTAAGGGCATATTCACCCGCATCAACGATAAGCTGGTCAGCTGTGGACAGATGGCAGGTCTGCCTCAGCCCCCTGAGCAGCTGCCTCTGCCTCTGCTGACAAAGATGCTCTGTGTCTCCTCAGATGAAAGGACAAGAGAGGGCTTGGAAAACCACTGAATATTTCATCCAACATTAAAAGAAAAAGTGATTTTACATCTTACTTATGGTGATTAAATTAAATCAATTCACCTGATATGGATTTTATTCATTGCTTGACTATTTCTTATTTTGGAGGAGAGTGGCAGTGTAGGCTGTACGTAGTCTGACTCACTACCTCTGGCTCTTGCACACAAGCACTGCCCCCTTTGCCCCACTCACAGAGCCATTCGTTCAGGTCTTTCTTTCTGAGAGGGAGGAGGTCATATAATTTTGACTAATCTGATGGTATATCCTGACTGCTGGATGTTTAGCCAAAGTTGGGGGAAAAGTCAGAGTAGCGTGTTGTATTTTCTGTGTTCCTTTTTCCCCTCTTGTAGCCCCCAGAGATATAGGAAGCATTCATAAGGTGTGGTGGAGATCTGAATAGAAATGCTCTGACACTTGCTCACTACTGTCTTGTCAGTGTAGATAAAGTTTCAGCTGATCAAAACAGCCCTGAGGCAAGAACAAGACAGCTTTTCTCTCCAGTCTGCTGCTGAAAAGCCTTTAACAGAGTGGAAGCCAGTAAATTAACACTGGCTATTACCAGGTTGAGAGGTTTTGTTTAGCACTTAGCTAATTTTGTAGTCAAGCGGTTTGTACTCCAGACGGGAGGGTGGTGGTGAAATCTTCCACGTGGCTTGTCGCTGGGCTACCTTTCACTGTGTGCAGGGTGAATCTACAGAGATGTAGAAAATTGGGTTAGGAGCGCTGTTCACTGCCAGTGTTCCTGGTGCTGGTTTATGGATATAAAAGGTCACACATTATCCGTCCAGTCAGCTGTTAGACCTGACCCTACAGCAATCTATCAACCCCTGCCAATTGCCTGATACTTTCCTCTTGATCTCCACATTGGAGACAGCTAAGGCGTAAGAAATACAGCTGTGTCTTTCACAGAAGTGTTTCCACTGTGATTCATGACCCCTTGAACATTCTGGTGTCTGTCAGCTGTGCAGGAGGAATGAATGTAACATCAGCTTACACTGTGTAAAAGGCCAGTGCTTGGGGACAGCTGAGGTGGGGGTGTTGGCTTAAATCACAGCCCCTCTTCACACCCCAGCTGCAGAAGGAAATAGCACCATTCTTACTTTGGGGGAGAATAGAAGGAAAGAAATTAAGGGTAGGATTATGTACTATCTCCTCCTCTGAGATGGGAGAAATAATACCTCCTGCTTATGTGGACTGTGGAAGACCACCATATTCTTGTCTGAGATGTGTTGAAGGGTATGGTGGCTTGGTGAGGAATACAGCACAGTGAGGAGAAACTGAAAGGTTTCCTGAGGAGGACTGGGAGCCTCAGATGCCAAAGTCTGAGAATCTTCAAAGGAAGACATGCTGGGGTAAGAAGAGTGAGGAAACACAAGAGAAAGTGAAAGCAGTCCCTGTCCTGTTGTCCTGTGTTGTCATCCTCCCCCCTCTAGCCCCCCGCCCTGCCCCACCAGATCATTCTTCATTTCTATTAAAATGCTAAGAGAAGAATTTGGCTTGTCCCATAATAGTTAGTAACATAATGATTTACATTAGAGGGTGTTTGGTTTCTGGATAGCTAAAGGTTAGGCTTTTGGAAAAACACTAATGAGAGTACAGTAGGAGCTGCACAGCAGGAGCCAACCCCTTTGCTTATGGCTTTGTCACCTTCCTAGCCATTGTTCTCCCCCAAAGCCTGGTCTCCGTCAGCTTTTTCTCAGGGTCTCTGTTGCTACTGTGGCTGTATATAGTGATTTGGCTTTCTCACTTCCTTTGCTTCCTGTCTCTCTGGTCTTTTGGCATCATTTTTACAGACGCACAAAACCTTTGAAGATAATACCCAGTGAACCACCTTCACAGATGGAGTGAGCTGGAAGTAAAAAGTTCATTGTGTACAGAGATTCATCAAAACCTCTTCCATTTTGTTCCACAAAGCGTAAGATTTTTGTGGTCCAGGCTCATTTTTTGGTTCTCTTTCAGGCTTTATTGTGCAGCATCAGGCGGGCTACTCTGACTGGCTGTCATGGTTCCTCCACATCTGAAGGGCAGGAAGGGGTGAGGTTACATAAGTTCATAAAGTCCACAGAGAGCTTTGAGAAGTCAGGCTGGAAATTACTGCAGAATGAGAAAGGTGCTACGTAGATGAGAAGAGGTTCTGGCAGTGTGAACACTAGGACCACAAGAAAAGCAGAGGCCCCTTCCGCACCAAACAAATTACCTCGGGGGAGTGCAATGAGCATGACCTTGAAATGAGCATATGACTCCATGAAAATTGTGCTGAAAAAAGCAATCACAGACTGGCCAGTTTATTGTAAGAAATAAGTGGAAATACACACCATAAGGGCAGTAGAGGAATTTATAAAATGCTATCCTGATGAGCCTTGTCTCTTATAAAAGATGCAAGTTTGTGAGAGTTGTTACAGTGAGTAAATTAAAGAAGATTTCCAATATTGAACAGATATGTCAGATGCCCTTTTCTCATAAAAGTTTTGCTGATGAATCAGTTTTATGCTGATATTTTCTTTCCTCCTTAGACACACACCGGTCTTGTTTCCTGACTGTGTATATAATCAATTTTTCCCTTTTTTTTTTTTTCTTCATGAATTAAAGAAAGAAAAAGATATTGCTGTGATTGTTGCTATGAAAAGTGCAATAAAGCTGATTATCTCTTTTTTTTGTTTGTTTGTTTTTCTATATTTTCTGTCTTAGAGCTGTATTACTTTACAAAAGAGTAAAGGAAGGAAGTGGAGGAAGAATATTTGGTCAGGAATCCTCTTGGTGGTTGTGACATTTGTCAGAGTAGGCCTTGCAATTTGTGCAGGCTGTAGGTGTTGTTATACTGGAAAACTGGAAGAAAACACCCACTAATTTCTTTTGCTACTATTTAATCCTTGACATGATCAAGGGTGGCGTCTATTGTGATTTACAGCAGCTCTGGCTTTCCATGTGTATTTATGGATTTATCGGACAGTCAGCTTAGGGCCCACTGGAGCACAAGCAGGGAATCTGGTCATGTTCCCATTTTCTCTGCTTGCATATCTTACCTTTGATGCTGAAGGCTGAATATCAAAGAGGAAGCATTTTTCCAGCTCTGGGATATTGGCGATCTTCCTTCATATGGAAGGAATTTCTAGGTTAATACTGTGTGATGTTGCATTAGTATTATGTTAATACTGTGTTTTAAGGCTAGTACTGAGAGTTGCTGGTGGCTACTGTTTGTAGGAAAAGACAAACATGTTATACTATTGCAAAACTGTCTGCATCAAAATGGTATGGTATGCATAAAACAAATCTTCCTTGACCTGCATGTTGATATTAGGTAATTTTCATGTACTCTGTACCTGTAATGCATTTGAAACTTTTGTTAAACTTTTGTGATATCTTTGAAAATAAGATAGAAATTAATATTAGCTTCTTGGAACTTACAAACACGCTTAAATCAATTCTACTCTGGTTGAACAGGAAAATTAATATGAAGGGAAAATGTTACATGAAACTTTTTTTTTCCCACCAAATCCTGCCTGATTTCTCTGTCTGTCCACTCCAAGGCAATTTTAAGGAATGTTTCCCCTTACTGGTGTGCTGTCATTTGGAGGAAAATACTTTTTCCTGTTAACACATGGTCAGGATTTTGACGTCACCTCAGTTTTTAAAAGAAGTGATATAACATGCCTTTCAGTCCTTCAACCTTCAAGTCACCAAGAACTTACAGTTCACCAGAACTTACAGAACACCAAGAACATTAGCAGTGTGATTCCCATTTGACCATAAGGAATGCTTACTGATGCACAAAAGTGGTTAGAACTAACATTTCATCACAGAAGCCTGTGGAAACTGAATGACTTTCATTCATATCTCTGGCAATCTTTATAGCTCTTATTAGAAAGATAAATAAAACTTTGTGATGATACATTGGCTGATTTAAAATAGAGAAAAAAATGGTACCAAAATATAACACAGTATTCCTGGTGCAAACGTAGCAGTGCCAAAGACAGAATACAACAACTTTCCTCAATCTGCTGGCTGGAGTCCTAATGTAGTCTCTATGAGGTTTGTCTTATTTTGTGATGAGAGCACATTGTTGGCTTATATTCAGCCTAGTGTCCACTGTAATTCCTTTGTACTTTCCAGGAGAGAAGATTTCAGTGATATTTAGGTGATGTAAATGTGTTTTCTACTACTGCTGTCATCAGAGTAAAGCTAGTAAAACTCCACTACATTTAGATGAGTTAAGATACTTCTTTATTTAGCTATCCTTTTGTCAGAAACTTCATTTTTCGTGGGGATTTGCTTTATCGTGTTTCACTTGATTCACCACTTGTTTTGTAGAAAAACTAAGCATTATAAATAAAGGCTATATTTATAATATCTTACTCAAATGATGTCTCAGTAGTGCTCAAAAAATCTGGCAGCCACTGTAATGGAAGACGGTGATGGCATTGTGAAGTTTCCCCTGAACCACAGACAAGACGCTTGAGTTAATGGCAAGGTTGCACATGCTGGCCACCCACTGCTGAAGTCTTTCAAGTAATAAACGGGTTGTTCAATTTATATTCATGTGCATTGCAGCATTTGTGTTGAGAGTGTTGAGACTTTTGGTGAGGAGAGCTAGTCCTGATCTTGTTTTTATCTTTTTTTTTTTTTTTTAATTAATTAATTAATTTATTTATTTATTTTTACTTGGGGGCTTTATAGGATTTGAACCTTTAGTTCTTTCTGGCTACCAGGAGCCATCCTAGTCTACCTATTCTCACGTACAGGTACAAATAACTCTGACTTTTCTTTCCACTTTGGTCCTCTGATTAGTCCCAGTAGTTTAAAGGGAGTTACTAAGCTGATGTGATTGGTCCCTTGAGAACTTTTCCACTTTACAGAGGCTTCCTGCTTCTGCAGAATATCCTACAATATATTAAGTGGTTGAAAAGAAAGAAGCATCTGTAGTCATATAATACTCTATCTATTCCTGCTTCCCATAATACACGGTGAGGACCTTGACTTGCCAGTAATTTTTACAGAGGACTCAATGAGCTCTGGGGAAAACCTGAAGCTATCTGATAGTCTGATAGTCCCCAGGACAAATTAATACTGCATAAAGAAGACATGGTAGGACTGGAGAATTTTTTTTCTTTTTCTTTTTTTTTTTTTTTACTCCTAGGGATCTGTTTTGTCTTCAGTAGCTTAAAAAAAAAAGTTTGAAAGCTATATTAATAATTTGGACCTAGATTCTGAAGAACTGCCTCGATGAAACAAAAATCTCTTTCTCTCAATAGTTCACTGTTTGAAATATGTTTCTGGCTGAGAACAACAACACCGTAAAAACCTCACTAAGAATAGGAAGTTGCTGCAGGAATGATACTCCCTTTCTGGCTAACAGGGCTATGTTTTCCTATGCAAATACAGCAAAGCCCAGAAATTAGCAATGACTGCTAAATTAACACACTTGAAGAGCTTGGCTGGTTCTAATAGGCAGTCAAATGGTCTTGTTACATTGTAATGGTGCCAAGCTAATTGAAGTGATTACTGTTGCTCATGAGCAGCCCTTTTGAAGTAGAAGTCTTTTAAATTATCCATAGACGTTAAATGTCAGACACTATTGTGTAATTATACTTTGTAAACGCTGAATGTCATAAGGCATCACAGGTAATTGAGGTTTACAGAGAAGAGCTTTATTTAAACCTAATTGGGCATCAACTCTTTGTCACTATTTCTAAACCTAATTGGGCATCAAATTTTTGTGCCAGGGGACACTCCAACACCTCATCGCAGCCCTCCCCCATTCACCGTCAGCAGGGAAATACATATCACAGCAAATATGACCCTCCAGATCCAGGACCGCTTGCAGTCCAACCTGTGCAGCCTGCCAGTCCAACAAATGGAAATTTTAACAGGGAACCAGGCCTCTGCATTTCACAGGTGCGGGGCACCAACAGTACACGACATCCTAGTCTCTAAACTGGAGAGACATGGATTTGACAGATGGACCACTCAGTGGATAAGGAATTGGCTGGATGGCCTCACTCAACGAGTTACGGTCAATGGCTCCATCTCCAAGTGGAGGCTGGTGATGAGTGGCATTCCTCAGGGGCTGGTATTGGGACCTGCCCTGTATAACACCTTTGTTGGGGACATGGACAGTAGGGTAGAGTGCACCCTCAGCAAGTTCGCCAACACCACCAAGCTGTGTGGTGCAGCTGGGATGCTGGAGGAAAGAGATGCCAACCAGAGAGACCTTGACAGGTTGGAGAGGTGGGCCCATGCAAACTTCATGAAGTTTAAACAGGCCAAGTGCAAGGTCCTGCAGATGGGTTGGGAAAATCCCAAGCACAAATACAGACTGGGCGGAGAATGGATTCAGAGCAGCCCTGAGGAGAAGGACTTGGGGATACTGGTGGATGAGGAGCTCAACATGATGTGGCAATGTGCACTTGCAGCCCAGAAAGCCAGCTGCATCCTGGGATACATCAAAGGAAGTGTGGCCAGCAGGTCAAGGAATGTAATTCTGCCCCTCTAGTCCATTCTGGTGAGACCCCACCTGGAGTACTGCATCCAGCTCTGGAGGTCTCAGCACAAAAAGGACGTGGACCTGTTGGAGCAATTCCAGAGAAGGGCCACAAAGAAGATTAGAGGGCTGGTGCACCTCTCCTATGAGGACAGGCTGAGAAAGTTGGGGCTGTTCAGCCTGGAGAAGAGAAGGCTCTGGGGATACCTTATTGCAGCCTTCCATGAGCCCTAAAGGGGGCTCATAAGAAGGAGGAGAAGACTCTTCAGTGGGACCTATTGTGAAAGGACAAGGGGTAATGGTTTTAAAATAAATGGAGGTAGATTCAGGCTTGATACAAGCAACATTTTTTACAGTGACGATGGTGGAACACTGGAACTGATTGCCCAGAGAGGTGGTTGATGCCCCATCCCTGGAAACATTCAAGGCCAGGTTGGAGGGGACTCTGAGCAACCTGATCTAGTTGGAGATGTCCCTGCTCCTTGCAGAGGGGTTGGACTGGATGGACTAGATGACCTTTAAAGGTCCCTAGTGATTCTGTGATTCTAGCGTTGATCTCCTAGTTCACCCAGTTCATCCTGTTTGCAGTTGCCACACCACCTAGCCACTGTGGTAGTTAATGGAAGCTTTGAAATGAATGAAGAGCATTATTAAAAATTATTAAAAATAAATGCATATTTATTTTTAAATTTATCTTCTCATTTATGTATACTTTATTATTATTATTATTTCCTAGTATTGGTATTCCTAGGAGGGGTTACAACTCATAGCACAGAACTGTGTTTTCCACCTGAACGTTTGGCTTTTACTTCTGTTATTTTACTAGTATGCAGCTGTTAAGCTCCAGTAGACTTTCTTCCCGGTAACGAGTTGCTCACACAAGTGTCTTTCTAGCATCATTTGTATATGATGACTGACTGCATTGGTATGTCAGATTTTTGCATCTATCTCCGTGATTCTGATTTTTTTTTGCCTGAAAATCCAAGAACGGCAGTTATTCAGTCTTTAGCCCTAGTCCTTCAGGTGCATCTCCAGAAGTATTCTGTTTTGCAGACTTCAGTCCCCTAGCCTTTTTAAAATGGACTCTGATTCAATACTGAGGTCACTGAGTGCTTTACGTCTGACTTCATTTGGTTTGCAAGCCTATACAATCAATCTCTTAAAGTCAACAGTTCACTTGTCATCAGATTTGGAAGTTCAGAAAGTGCTTATTTGTGTAATTTTGTATCTGTTTTGCGTGTTTTCATCAGGTGTTATGGGTAGTGAGTGTTGAAAGTATGCATTGCAGGTAGTTATCTTACATTGCTTTTTATTAGTTTATTTTAATAGCATCTTGTAACTGGGGAGGAGATTCATGGACTTATGGGACGGAACTTACTGTGTGAATGTGCATTTCAGGGAAAAGGGAGCAGAGATTTTCTGAGACAAAAAATTTGTTTTGAGAATGAGAATCCATTTGCAAAGGAAGAATTCTCACTGGTTACTGTAAATATTGGCACTGTTGTTTTGACATATGATTATTTATTCAGAAAACCCTGAATCCTTATCAGACGGAGAATAAAATAGAAACTGTTAACACATTTGGGAAAAGGTATTTATTCTGTAACTTTTTTTTTCCTTCAGCAGCTCAGATACTTTTTAACATCAGCTCCTTGCTTTCCCAGTCTGTGCACAGTCTGAAGTGCAACTCAACTCTGGTGGAAGGAGAAAAAGAAAGAACATTAATCTGACCTGTTTTGAAATGAAGCACAGGCAGTTATTTTGTTTATACTGCATCAAATATTTGATATGTGGATGTGGACTTATAAAACTAACTGACAAGGGAACAGACTTGAAAGTTGCAAGAACTCTTTTTTTTTCCTCTCTTTTTTTTTTTTTTTTTTTTTTTTTTTTTTTTTTTGTTGTTGTTTGTGAGGTCATGTAATTAATTTCCTTTAACATTACTATATATTTGCATTTTAGGAAGATAAAAGAATACCAATTTCAATTCTTGACAAGTGCACTGAATTAAATTGTCCTGTAGAATGTGGCCAAAATGGAAAAAATAATAAAAGGAAACACTGTGAAGTGTATCAAGTGCATATCCAGTTATATTTGAGATCTATCACTTTGATGTTTGATTTAGTCATATTGTCTCGGTGTTGGATAGCCTCAGACTTCCTCTCTCCCATATAAAATCATATACATGTCCTTTCCTGGAATGTGCTGAAGACTGTTGTCAAAAAGGCATTTCATTCTCAGTTGTCTGCAGGAGTCCCGACATGACTGCTAAAATTTCAGAAAATGAAATTAAACCTGATGGCTGTGCTATCCCCAAAGGGCAGAGAACTTGATTTCACTTAAGGCAGAACACACTAATCTACAGCATTAGCAACTTGCCAAGGCTGTCTAAGTCAGTGCTTGTCTTTGTCAGAAGTGGGAAGAGGGAAAGATGTACATGGAGCTGGTGGGTAGGACAGGTTTGAACAGAAGGAAAGTGGTGCTAACCAAAAAGAGTAGCAATAATCCACATTTGGCAGAGACTGAAAATAAATGGCAGAACAGAAGGAAGAGGAAGAAAAGAGAGAGAATAAAAATATTGATCTTTTTATTTGGGGATTCAACTTCCCTTCGAGATTTCAAATATAAGCAAAATTAGCAGTTGTACAATGATGTATTTCTTGAGGTCCTAAGTGCAGGAAAATATCAGAGATTTTATTGCACATTTTTTAACAAATTTATGTAGTCTGTGTTTGTTGTGGGGAAATAAGCATGAAAAAAGAGATATTGGGGTGAACAATCTTGTTAAAGATATAGAAGTGTATTTCCCTGAATAAGGCTGAATATCTTAAAAAGGTAATTTTGAATAGATAGCTCTGCACCCCCAACAGATTCAATAATAGCAAGGTTTTCATTTGATACACATCCAATATTCTACTGTTAAACTGGAAAAGCCTGGCCCCTTGCAGCAATGCTGCATCTACAGATATGGAGTACTAGGGTTTCCACAAAGTGTAAAAGGGCACCGCTATTTTCTAACTACTCATGTTAATGCATCAACACGATTGTGAAAGATGACTTGTACCATGACCTTGCCTAATTTTCTTTTCTTTCTATAGTTTGACTATTTATTTCATGTTCTTCATTCCATTTTTTGCTTTTAGTATTTTGAACTTTTTTTTTAATGAGTGCTATCAGCATCACACTTCAGTCCAGTTTCTGTCATCTGACTTATTCAGTCTCTTTATTTACAACAGAACTGGTAATGTCCACACTAGTATTAAATATCCAGTGTTAGATACTGTATGGGCTTGACAGGGTTGTTCACTCATCCTTTAATGTCAGCTCATAAAATTATCTCCTAAGCACCATTCGGAATTCCAGTGTACACTCCTATTGCTCATAAAAATATTTGCAGCCAAAAAAGTTAATTATGAATTATGAATTCCATTTATTCTTGAAATAAAGTATTTTACCTTCTGGTCCCCATCTAATCTCTCCTTTTCATCCCTGACTCTACTTTCCACTGTGTCTTGTTCACTATTTCTCAGGAATGGTCTGAGTGGGCCCCACATACTCTTATTGCCATCACTAAATTTTTAAGATTAACTTGAAAGAAGCTGCTGAAGAAAATGTGTCCAGAAGCTGTGGGTAAGAGGAAAGGAAAAGGAACTTAAAATGGAGCTAGCTCTGCTGTATCAGGCTGTGACTATCAAAGTGAATAGCCATACCAGAGCAGACCAGGACGTGCTGGTAGCAGGATTATACAAGCAAAATTTTTGTGTCAGCCAGTATTGAGCAAAACAGCCCTAAGACTTGATGATTTCCCCAGAAGTGCTTTCACCTAGCACTAATTCCTACAAGAGCTATATATACTGTTGAGTCAGGCTGTGTAGTAGGCCAGTAGTCAAGAAGTATTAGTGGTCGTGGGCTGCTTTGCTTTTTGTACTCATGGGTATAGTGCTATAGCTGTGGTAATCTATGTATATTTTCCCTTTTCCCCCCATCGATGTGTAATTCCACGGAGACAACCTGGAACTTGTGCTTTTTTTATTTTGCCGTTATTATTCAGTGTTTTATTTGCATTCAATTATTTGTTTTTATTTTATTTACTATTTTATAATGGAATTTTTTTAGACAGATGAATATTTCATAAATGAATTATGTTTAAATGTTTAAAAATGTTTGGTTTGTTCTTTCAGTAAACAATTTTGTCAGCACAATAACACCATCTATAGCATGTGTTCGGTGGACAGTACACACACACCTAAGCTCTGTTATTACAAAGGCTCCCAGCTATTTTCACAGGGCAGACTACAGTTCCCTGGGTCAGGCTGACCTCTTCCCTAAGAGTTATCTAGGCTTCACATGGTGCAGTTAGACACTGACCTTGCACTGTTCCTTTGGAAACAACATCACTTCATTGCTTGCAAAATGAATACTAGAAATCCCTTTTTTTTTTTTGTTTTCCTAACCCTTTTACAAATGACATGTTTTTCTTGTCCTCTCCCTTTTGCAAAGCACCCTTGACACTTGTGAAGTGAAGCAATATGGGCTCATCTTTTGAGCTTCCAGACGCTTTTATCAATTTGGACGCTTTTGTCACAAGGTACTTGGGCCATTTCTGAAGCTCTTGGATGCAAAGGGTGGTGTCATGCCCTAGCAGCCAGTCTGGCTTTGCTTAGGCTATGTTGCAGTTCAGCCATATGAACAATGCTCTCTGCACACTTGCTATTGCCTGCTGTAAAAGACTTGGCTTCTCTCCTGGAGAATTATGCTGGTTGTGTATTTTATCAGAGTATAACTTGAATCAGCATCCAGGTGATTTTAGTTCAGTAATAAATTGTGATATGTTACTAGGAACCACTGTGTTCTGAGTGAATTGGTGGTGAATATTCAGGTGCAAATGGTTGAACTTAAAACATCTTTCAAGTGGGAAGGGAGCTCACTCTTGGATCCTGGACATCTAATTCCAATATTGATTGCTGTTTCCAACGGCTGACTGCTAGTTTCTTGTTAAGTCTAATACTTGATACATAAAATATACTACATTCAGTCAAATCCTACTGTGTAGGAATAGATTGATTAGATTTCACCGGTAAACATAAAGCTGAGTCTACACTGAAATCAGCGACAGCTTTTTCTGAACAAGAGTAAAATCGCAGGGTGCTCAAGCACCTTTGGCAAGTAAATATTTTCTTATTTGTATGTTGTTGATTGATCCCTCAGTTATCACTTGGTTACTAATTTAAAAAAACAACAACATGGGAATTACAGAAATTGATAGGAACTTGGGCTTACCTTAATACCATAAACAAAGACAGGCAGGGAGCAAATGTTTTACATCCATGGTTGACACCCAGCCCAGCTGGGATCAGTTTCTTGTTGAGATGAAAAGAAAATAAGTTGAGGTATAAGCAGGGTAAACCATTGCCATGTGGGTCAATTCTTGTGGTAACTATAAAGCAGCCACTCCATCCATCCTTGGTTTATCCTTCCTGTTTCCTCACTTATCAAATATTTATTGTCAACAACGGGCAGTTCTGTTTGCACACATTGCAATTGGAATAATGAGCTGGTTAGGTTTTCTTCTGTTATTGATGGTGAGGGCTGATGGCATGAATAATTTCCTATTTTTATAAATGGGAATTGAATTATTGATGCTTCATTTAGCAGTGATGAAGGTATTAGTAATGTATTGCCATGGTTGTACATTGGTAGTAGTAGTAGCCAAGATGCTACTTGCAGGTGTTAGGCCAATTCTAACCTATGTCTAGAGTGCAAATTGGAAATCAGTTCCCATGAATACAGTAATAATGGATTTATTGCTGTACAAATATTACAGGATTTGTCTTGATAACTTTGTTGAAGACGTCCTTGCTAATAGATGAAAAACTACATTTCAACAGCCTGGACTAGCAACATTTTGCTTATAACCCCAGCCCTTTTTTGAAAAAAAGACTATTTCGGAAATTAGGAGAGAGGAAAGGGTGGTTAATGAAATAACAGTTTTTTGCTTGCATCCAAAGTACCTCTAACATCTTCAGAGAGTTTGTCTGAATTTTTCAAACTGATGCATTTTGGGCTTCTTAAAGCTTGAGTATCACACTTGTAACATGATAATTTGAGTTTCTGTAATTCAGACTCTGGGATTTCTTCCCCGCTCCCCCCCGCCCCCCCATCCAAACCCACTTCATATTTAAGAAATGTAAGCTACACAGAAACCAGAGCATTTGCATGACATCTTTTGGAAAAGGACATGTTTGAGAGAGAAGAAACGACTGAGATACCCTTCTAGCACTCCAACATATGACATTAATGTCCCTTGCCAAATGTAGAAAGTTGAAGTGAAACCTCTACCCCATTTGCATTTCTTCACTCACTGCTTGCTGTACTTTTATCTATCCTCTTTTTCAATTCTTCAGTATACTCAAATTCCCTCCTGCTTCCCCTAATCCCAGTCATCCCACCAATGTATGAGGCATAGCGGTGCCTCCCCAGTCTGCAAACTTCCCCCAGCTGCACCACAAACCAAGTTCTTAGGGAAAGGACAGGATGGTGTGTGAGGAAATGAACACAATGCATATTTCCCTCCTCAGATCATAGCAAATACATTTCAAAAATGTCATGCTGCTCTTATGTCTTTGTATCTCCCCACCGTTTTTTGAACCATGGGGTGATGGGGAGGAGACATTGCTAAAAGTTTTGCACAGTATTTCTGATGATCAAGTATAGAATAGATCAATAATGTACAAAGAAAAAAAAATATGGTAAAGAAGATCTCAGGCCAATTATTTTTCTACAAAATACTTTATGTGACAACAGCAGCAGCCCCCAAAGGGCAGCATGTAACAACAGAGCCTAATTAGAATGATTTCAGTGTAATCATTAACTAGCATCTAACACCTACGAGAGTATTTCTGTTTAAACTAAAACATGACCTGCATGGTGGAGAGGCCTTGTAAACTGTCTACGAAATAAAAAATGTGACAGTAAAGGTCAGGGCTTTGCTCATTTGAATTTCAAGCAGGAAGCAGGCTCCACAGTTGGCGTGTACAAGAAGAGTGGTGGCTCTTTTCCTAGGCTCTCCTTGCCAACAGTAGCAGTTGGAGAAATCCTCCAGGACTAATTACTGGGGCTGCAAAACAAGTATTGTTCTTTTGTCTTTCTCCCTGACCTGGTGAAATGCAAGGGTCCTAATTATACTGTGTCAAAGATGTGGTTTTGTTTTATACTGTCATGTGAGTGAAGGTCACAAGCTAAGAAAGCCAAGTGGCACCTTACATCTCTCTCCAGCCACCTGCCAACAGCTTCCTTGCTGTTCCTGCTAATCACATCACCTTGCTGGAGAGGTGGGAGGGAGGGCTTGCTAATAAACTTTCCTTCCAGAGAGAGTGATGCTAACACGTTGTGTTCCACTGGGCCACGTAAAAGCAGCTATCAAATCAGTGAGATTTGCCTTCATTTGCAAGTCTCTGGTGAAATTTAAGAAGGCAAAATTGTAAAACATTCAGTGGAAAAAAGCATGAAAACATTTTTAAGGAAACCATTTAAAAAGTAAGGAGACAGACATCATAATAAAAAAAAAAAGTTGGCAGGAAGAGTGTTATTTATTCATTTTGAAACATTGAAAAGAGTTCTGTTAGCAGCATTTATCTGCTTTTAAAAAAAAAAAAATCCAAGAAGTCAAGTGCATTGAATTCATTTCCTATTTTGTGACTTTTAAAGTGCTATATACACTTAGAGAGCTTTTTACACTTTGAGGAACTGACAAAGCTGTAACATTTGGTACATAAGCCTTGCTATACTGAATCTTTGATCTTGATCTTTTTTTTCCCACCCTCTCAACTTTGTAAATTTTCTTTGCATTGGTCTTTGTTTTCCCTTTTCCTCTTTGCAGTGGGTTTTTTTTTTTTTAATACTCCTTATTTACCTTCTAAAATTTTTCTTATATGCTTCTCTCTTATTTTTATCTCTTATTGCTCATGTCCTTTCTTGAACTTTGAAGTAGAACTAATGCTTGTGAAGTGAGGTGACAGCCTGGAGAGAAAGACTTGGTGACTCCACAGAACAAGAAAAATCAGTAGCAGGTCATATGCAAGAAATTTAGAATCACAGAATCATAAATAGTTTGAGCTCGAAGTGATCTTTAAAGGTCATCTAGTCTAACCCCCCTGCAAGAACCAGGGACATCTCCAACCATTTCCCCTCATCCTTTCACAATGGGCCCTGCTGAGGATCCTTCCTATCCCCTTTAGGTATTGGAAGGTTGCTATAAGCCTTCACAGAGCCTTCCCCTCTCCAGGCTGAATAGCCCCAGCTCTCAGTCTTTCTTCATAGGAAAGGTGCTCCAGCCCTCCGATAATTTTTCTGGCCCTCTTCTGGACTCGCTCCAACAGATCCATATCCTTCTTATGTTGGGAGCTCCAGAGCTGGGCATGGTATGTCAGGTGGGGTCTCACAAGAGCGGAGTAGAGGGGGAGAATCACTGACCTCAACCTGCTGATCACACTTCTTTTGACGCAGCCCAGGCCACGGTTCACTTTCTGGACTGCAAGCGCACATTGCTGGCCCTTCTCAGAAGGGCTGCTCTGAATCCGTTCTCCACTCAGCCTGTATTTGTGCTTCAGATTGCCCCAAGTCATGTGCAGGATCTTGCACTTGGTCT